>JBBPDB010000011.1:2217640-2227736 GCA_037974465.1 Brachypetersius altus
TGTGTGTGTGTGTGTGTGTGTGTGTGTGTGTGTGTGTGTGTGTGTGTGTGTGTGTGTGTGTGTGTGCGCAAGAGAGAGAGAGAGAGAGAGAGAAAGAGAGAATTGTACAATATGGGTTAAATGTTATGCTGCTGTTACAGCGCATAAAACTGAGTAAATTGTTTATTTTTGTAACCGTTAGTCTCAGACAGGAGTAACACATGCATGATACACATATCACTGAAATAGAAAAGACTTGGCCTATATGATCGTCCTGTGTTTGTGTAATAAATGATTCCAGAGTAATTGTGTGCACAAAAGAGAGTACATTTAAAAAGGTTTCCCACAAAAGACACACTACTGAAACTCCATAAAACATCCATATTATTTACTTTAGGATTCAGTGTAACAATACATATATAATAAATATATAATTTTCATTCTGTTGCTATATTATTTTTTTATAATGATGTTGTGTCATATGTTTGTAACTGTTGGGCGAAAGTGTTTGGCTGCATTCTAGAGGTCATCTAATCAACTTTTTCATTTAATAATGATACCAAGTAAAGTCAAATTCAAATTCCATCTGGAAATAAGCACATATTTTTATATTGTAATCAGCCATTGAAAGAAATTATATAATAAAGGCTATGGACGTTTACCCCATACATGTTTAAAGTTAAATCTCTACTGAAAAACAATGAAAGAAAAAGGTAAAAAATGAAATAGGCGAAAACTAGAATTTGCTCATAAAAATGAAATCAAGATTTTACTTAGTTTCACATCAAATAATTACATAAATAAGTAGCCCTAGGTCTTCTGAAATAACACAACATAAGGGATGAATGGCTAGCTTATGGAATTAAAATGTTTTAGGCCAATAAATAAAGGAAATTGAGTTCAAAGGGTTAATGGATCATGCAATTGTTTTGTGTATCTAGTGTATCTTCCTGGTTAACTAGGCATTCGTCGTTGACTAGTCATCATTACTAAAAAAAAAAAAAATTTGTGAATTTGTCCTAGGCTCATATACTTAGGCTTAGTGCACAAGCCGGCCAATATAAACTACACACTCAAATCATCACACAATTCAGAATATTCCCATTTGCAGCTAAGGCTGATGACTGACCCAAATGTAAACATAGGGTAAACTGACAATAAAGATTTTAGCAAATAGAACTCATTCTCACATTGTCCTGAAACTTGAGTATTTCCTCGAACTGTAAACTGCTTTGGATATATTCACCTGCCAAGTGAATGTAAAGTAATGTAACAACATGAAAACAAAATAAACAGCAAACAAAATGCTGGTGATGTACGGATGCTGAGAAATGTGTAGGATACATAACTTTTAGTCCTAGATGAGGAAAACGAGCTAGAGTGGTAATGCTTGAGCATGGTGGAATCTCATAGGTGGATCCTTAATAAAATTATCAGTATTGTGTGGCGCCACAATTCATAAACACTTTATTGTGTAGCTTCAGTGTATGTCTGTGAATCTGAGTTGAATGCACTTTAACTTTGTCAGTGTTATCTTAGGACAGGCGCTTGATTTGTAAATCGTATTAGATCTCTTTTTTATTCACATTTTTTCTTTTTGATTAATTTCTGTCTTGTGAATATTCTTTGAATTGATGATGAATATGTATTTGCCCCTCTTTGTCTTTTTCTCCTACTCCCTCTCTCTCTCCATTTTGTCTTAGAGAGAAAATGTATTAATGTCTAACTCTTCCTACAGTGCTAGCGTGTCTTTTCCCTTCCTTTATTTTATTACTCTAATTACATTACTCGAAGTTCCACTCAATATTAATACAATCTGCGCTAGAACTTGCAGTCATTTTTTTCTCAGCCCTGCGAAAATCTATTGTTTGTTTAACCCGTTTAAGTAATTATGAATCGCACTGTTGTTTTAAAAGTAAGCTCTCAAGGGGCCCCACTTCTAAAAAGGTATGTCGAAAGAATAATATTTGCCTGTCATTTAATCTTTACTCACCTCTCTTATCTCTTTCTTCTTTTCTTATCCCGACTCCACTCTTTACTGTATACTTTATTCTTTTCCAATCTTTCCCCTTGCAAATTGCCGTTTAATTTGCAAATACTCTTTCTTCCCTCTCCATCTCTCTCCATCCTCTTTCTCTCTCTCTCTCCATAGGCGAGTGGAAGAATGGATGTAATGAGTTGCAGAAGATGTTGATAGTACGTTCTCTAAGGCAGGACCGTGTGTCTTTCTGCGTCAACTCGTTCATCATCAATAATCTGGGCTCTCGCTTTGTTGAGCCACCAGTCCTCGACATGAAAGCGGTGGGTGATACACGTATAGTGTACACGTAACATCCTCATAAAGGTTGATACATACTTAAAGGGCACATATTCTGCAGTATTTCCTTTCCTATGAGGAAACTGTCTTTATCTTATATATGTCTGTCTATCTGTCTGCTTATAGTAATCGTATACATTTGACCTTTAAATCATATGTGTATGGTAAGCCTTACAAAATTGCCATTACTGTTTACTGCCTTGCTGAGTTTAAACTATTGAACTAGATATTGGCGCAAAAATGGAAAGGGTAAAAGATAACACTCCTTTCTGCTTGGTGCTACTTGTCCTGTAATGGTCCCATTACTCCCTCTAAAACTGACATATATAATTTTAACACTTAAAAACAGTTTCTACATGTAATTACATGTTGTAATATTTTAAAATGTAAAATGTGTTTAGTTTTGTATATAATGTCTCCATCAATCATTCTCAGCTCAACCCTCTAGGCTCCCCTGTCTTGAACATATTTCTGTATACATCTGAAAGAGCTTCAAGACTGCATTGTGAGGGCTGAATTAAAAATACCAGCTGGGCATCTTAATTTGAAGGTGTCCCATTATAAATGTTTGTGGGGGTTCCTGTCTCCACCGTCTCTGACAGTGAGTTAATGCCTGAGCATGTCTGAACATTTATCGAGCTTCAGTCCTACTGAATACTTTAAATCATGTAAATGGTGCTTTTCGTCTGAAATTTCACAGAAATCTGACTCAACCAATCGTGACAAACTCTTTGGAATGATTTGCAATGCAGCTTGTAGCTCATTATGTTGCATAACAAGTGACTGAATGTTTTGGACCCGCTCAGATGCACTTTTGTGCCAAAGCATACCAGCACTATTAAAATTAACTTGTCATGTGTAATCTTTCTATGTATCCAGTCTTTGCCACATTTATCTTTCGTTCTAACCTATAGCCTGCCTGTTAATATGCACCAGACTATTTTTTTTGCACAACAGAAGAGTGATTCCTGCCCGTGTGAATTTTTTTAGGTAGTGGAGGACTCCACCACGAAGACGCCGCTCATCTTTGTGCTTTCACCGGGTGTGGACCCCACAGGCTCTCTGGTGCAGCTGGCAGAGACATCAGGCATGGGCCGCCGCTTCCATGCTCTCTCTCTGGGACAGGGCCAAGCTCCCATCGCCACACGCATGATCAAAGAAGGAGTGAAGAACGGTGAAGCCCCTCCTTTTGTCTTTCATTCTGCTATGTCCTTTTTATTAGCACCTCACGGACCTTCCTTTTACGCTCTTATCTCTCATCCGAACTGTGTGGGTGCTTGTGTGCGTGTGGCAGGTCACTGGGTGTTCCTGGCTAACTGCCACCTGTCCCTGTCGTGGATGCCTCAGCTGGATAAACTGGTAGAGCAGCTGCAGGTAGAGGACCCTCATCCAGACTTCAGACTGTGGCTTAGTTCTTCCCCTCACCCAGAATTCCCTGTCGCCATACTGCAGGCTGGCATCAAAATGACCACAGAGCCACCCAAGGTACACACACATACACTGTAGATTGAAACTCTATATTATTTGCAAGGTATTTTTATTTAATATTTCAAATATTAATAATATATTTGTAATGACCCATAATCCTTGATACACGACCAGCCTCAGTAATTGATCACCATGTTTAAAATCCGAGGCATTTTTATGTTCATTTTATTATGATTTCATTCCCAATGTTAGAATTACCCACAGTTCTTTTCATCATTCTGGACACATCTAGATTTTCTTATTTGTGCACCTTTTTACAAATTATTTGATGTTGTAGAGTACTACCATTGTAATATAATCATTTTGTACCTGTAGCAAAATTGGTTTTATGTACCTGCAGCAAAATTGGTTTTATATTATTAAGCAGTAATTGCAAACCTTTGAACGCTTGTGCACGTCCACATCCCTGCATTCATTCAACCTTTTATCTAAAGGGAATGTTTGAGCTTTTTGTAAGCTATTCTCTATCTGACACTGTACCTTCTTGTAGCAAACAGTCAATTACCACGGACAGTAATTTCAAAGCATTTCCTATTACTTATTTCCTATAACATAAAGAACACTGAAAAAAACACTCCTAAGGTGTTAACATTACGCTTTAAATCTAGTTTTAGGTAGGGAGGAATTTTCCATTCTTAAAGGAAAATACATCTAAATCATTGTCCATGGTAATTAACAGTATGGTACAGATTCTGCAGATAGGAATTAGGTTGAAAAATCTGAAATATTCCTTTAAATCCTAATTAGATTATGGAAGAATTCATATTTGCAGTGCATCCAATAATAAGGCCATAAAATAAAACAATGAATCAATAAAATCAGTAAACGAAAACAGTTTCAAACAGAAAGAGCCATGCAATTAAATTAACCACATGATACAAGCAAGCTGAGCTTCAGGATTCTTGTGGCATGTGTAAACTCACTGGTGCTTGATCACTAAAACCAGATCTTCCTTGCACACACACGCACTCACACAGTCACAAACATAGTCATACACACATGGTTTTCTTTTTTGTCTACCACCACATACACACCGCTGGAAATGGACTTTATTTATTGACCCATTGGGTTCATGTTTTTCTGTCAGATGTTTAACCTTTAAAAAGTGCAGGAAGTCTTTTTTCGCTTATTGATCATAGACTTCAATAGAAGTCAAGGCAACCACTCCTACATGCCACACTGGTTTCTATAATACCAAGAGTGACACACACACAGAAAGACACATTTTGCATCTCTCTCTGCTTGCAGGGGGTGAAGTCAAATATGAAACGTCTGTACCAGCTGGTGACGGAGTCCCAGTTCTCACGCTGCACCCAGCCAGTCATCTACCGCAAGCTGCTCTTTGCCCTCTGCTTCTTCCACAGCATCCTGCTTGAGCGCAAGAAGTTCCTCCAGCTTGGATGGAACATCATTTACAGCTTCAATGACTCTGACTTTGAGGTAGATACACTATGTGTCCAAAAATGTGTAGCGTTTCTTCAAATAATCAGAAATTCTAGAGGCAGTCAAGTAAGCAGCTGGTGGCCTGGTGGTTAGCGAGGTGCCCCTGTGATAAGAAGGTAGTTGGTTTGAATCCCAGGACTGCTAGTGGCACCACTGGGGTTCCCTTGAGCAAGGTACCATCCCCTCACACTGCTCCCTGGACGCCTCACATTGGTGGCAGCCCCCTGCTTCACTTCACAAGTTTATTTATCTGACTCTGTTCACTGCCTTCTCTGCTTAAAGACACTAATGGTGAGAAAAAGTGAGGCTGAGAGTGTCCTCAGTCACTCAGTCTTTAATTTGGTCAGTGTAGCAGAGAAGCTGAGCATAGAGTGGAAAACAAAGAGATCACAGGCCTGTGGACCAGTTTAGCTGATTCATAAAAGCTATGAAATCCCTCCATAAACTGATTCAAATTGGGATCAAACACTGAAATAACTTGTGAAGTCATTAATGCAGAACAAGGGCTAAGCTTACCTACTGAATTTATTTCATTAGTGAAGGAACATGAACTTTGCTAATTATGTGTTATGTAAACACATGCTGAAATAAATGGGGAAATGGGATCATTTTTAATAGATTTTCATATTATCCTTGCTGAGGTGAGCACAAAATCCTGTCAGACTCCTCTGTCTCAGTATCTGATAAACAGCATTTTTGATCTGAACACTCTTTCAAGCACTGTAAGTCGAAAGTGACTTGAGTGGTAATACCTGGTACTCATTAGAGTGGTTTTAGATGGAACTACATTATTTCAGAGAGCACAGTTTCACTGCTTTACAGCCCCTCCATCTGATGCTGAGCATTGGGCATAGTAACCCGTGGTCAATGTGTGGCAGCTGTAGAGTCTAATGTTCTATACGGCATTCTTTATAGATTATATAACTATGTGCATTAGAATACCTGTGTCGGCTATTGTAGATTTTTTTTTTCTTCAGGAAAAGGGTTAAATGTAGATAACAATTTAGGAAAGACCTTCTAGCTGATATACAATCAATTCTTAATCATGCCAGCATCTCGGCATTCTCCAGCTGCTGGATATTATTTGTTTCTGCTCTCCATTTCCCCCCACCTCCCTGTCTTTATCTCTCTCTTTTCTCCCACTCTCCACCCTTGAACGCAGGTGAGTGAGAACTTAATGAGTCTGTATTTGGATGAGTATAAGGAGGTCCCTTGGGATGCTCTGAAGTACCTTATCGCAGGGGTCAACTACGGAGGTCATGTTACAGATGACTGGGACCGCCGCCTCCTCACCACATACATCAACGACTACTTCTGTGAGGGTGCTGTCAACACTCCTTTCTTTAAGTGAGTTTTACACACGCACACACACTCTCATGTGGATGCGCGCACACACGCAAACCAAAAACATTAGCATTTGTCACACTGCAATAACCTTCACCCCTTTCTAACAGTGAAGGCAGGCTGTTGAATCATACTGAAGAGCAATAGTCCCACCCTGTGGACAGAACTAAAAACACATACACCAACACACATTCATATATACTTAGATCCCCAGATGCACGCATACTCGTACATGTACACACACTCCATTTAAATTTTCGGCCTAATTCAGCCTTTCATTAATTGTTCTTTTTCTCAGTGTAAAGTGAGACATGCGTCCAATATTGTTGGAAAGACTCCACAAGTGTTCCTTTATCCAAGGCAGTGTTTTCCAACCCATGTCACAGAGCAGAGCACACTGTAGTGATTCCACTGCACTAACAAGCCTATTGAACCTTGTGAAAAGCTTGTTATTTGGTTGATGATAAGTGTGCTGATGCAGGGATGCACTAAATGTGCAGTGCAGGGCTACTCCAGTACCAGGGTTGGGAAACACTGATCGATTGTATTCAGCATTGCTGCAAATATACAGAACAACAGCTCCTCCATGTGGTGTGCTTCAAAATTACATGGTGTGAACTGAACAGTTAATTCAGATTTTTAGAAAACTAGCGTTTTACAAATATGCTGTGCCAAAAATAAATGCATGGCAATACAGTACACACATCAGTAAAGTAAAAGGTGTGAAATAAAGGAGGGACCAAGATTTCTTAATTAGCCCTTTGAATCCCCAAAATCATGAAAAATCTCAATTCTAGGGTTTCTTCATTATGTTAACGCATTATGGCCTTCTTGCATTAGCCCTAAAACAAGTGTTCAAATTAAAACTTTATTATCATACTGATTGTGCAGTTGTAGTTTAGCAACTGTATCTTGGTAGGCTTGCCTTTGATAAGCTTTCAGAACTGAACAGCATACTATGGCACAGTGTATGGTAAAACCCAGTATCCCAAATGTTTGTTTGAGGAGTGCAATTTTACTAATTTCATGAATATTTAAGTGGTGAGGATTGGTCTTTAAGAAGAGAGGTTGAGGATGTGGACAGAATATTACAAAAGCCAGCTCTACCAATTAATATCTGGAAAGCAAAATATGACACATACCATCACAATGACTGTGCTGAATCTAAACAATGAACCGTCATCTACCCTCGCCAAAAACTGACATGCTGGCCTGGTCAGTCGTGGGAACAGTAACTAAGTAGGCAGGGCGGTTTTTAAATCTAAATTCAAACTTCTGAGGCTGCATTCTATAATGAAAAAGAATAAGAAACTACAATTTGGACTTCCATTTCAAACCAATTAATGTAAAATATTTAGCTGCCAATTTTTAGTTTGAAACGTTTTGTTGTCATTGAAGCGAGCATCAGCACCTCTGATCACTGGTATGTGAACTGTCAGCCATCCAACTCTGGAGCACTAACAGGACACCTGATTTCCGACGGATATTTCAAACCCTGAGTACAGCATGCTTTGTCTGTTACTCTGATGCAGTGCTGGTCTTTCCTATATGCAAACTACGCAAGTTGACTATCTCTGCTACAATAGGCCCCTAAAAAGTATGTTAAAATATATTTCTATTGTTGTTCATTACATAAGTCTATTTTACTAAGCCTTTTTACCCAAGTTTAGTTGTGTCTAATTCTACCCGCTAGCTAAGACTCCCACTATGAGACCACCTACTCTGGGAAGGCGAAGGTCTAGCACTTATTTCCTCCAACTCACATGAAGCCCACCACCACATCTTTTTGATCTGGCTTTAAAGCAACATCACTGGACAGCTTAACACACTTGGAGCAGAGCTACATTACATCAGCTGGCTAGCACTGGGCTAAGTGAGCAATGAGGGGAGAGGGAGGGCAATCCTACCCACCCAGAGAGATGAATGAATGAGTTTAATTCAGTGCATGATGAAACTGAAGCTCAGACAGAAGCTCTGACAGTCTTTTCTTTTGTTTGACCAAACATCCTTTTATATGAACACTTGCTCTTCGTTGGAATTGCTGACTGGTTTTGAAACAACCAAAGCCTCCTGAAAGAGGAATAAAATTGCAGCATGATATGAAGGATGCCTTCTGTAACCGCATCTCACACAAATATCTAAAGGATACAAAATTAGACTTTAAGGGTTGGCCATCGCGCTAAAATCCTCTGGATCTTAGTGTGGGAATATGCATCATGCCCTGGGTTAGGATAAGCCGTGAAGTGTAATTTTCATCCAGTCATAATAGAAATAAGTTGAACATTTAATTTTCTTTTTAACAGGCCTGTCAGATCCAGTAGACACAATCTCTTCTTCGTACTCCTGTCGCTCGCATCTCAATGGTAACATTGTTCTTTAAGAATAATGTGATTGTTAAGCAGGAGGCTACACTATGTTCAACACAATTATCGGCCACAAAAGCTGATGGGCACGTCACGTCAAATTTTACCAGAGCCGGTGATGCATGCTGGCAGTGCATGATGCATATATGATGCATATTTCATGAGGATGGGCATAAAGACAAAATCAAAATTGTCAGTTTAACAAAAACAGTAAAAGAAGATCTAACTGTGAAAAAACTGGACATTGCTGCTTATAAAGTTTATGAACCCTTCAGAATTGTCAAAGCTGATGCATATAAATGACTTAAAACATCATCACCTTTTCATGCAAATCCCAAAAGTAAATAGAGGGAATATGATATTTGGTCATTTATTCATTGAGGAAACTGATCAAAATCCCTTTTTAAAAATAAAAAAGCTAATATTTTTGTAGTGGAAAAAGGATGTGGGTATACTATGAATTCTGTGATGATGGTAATGCAGACCAAAACATGCAGGTAAAAAAATTGTGTAGCCTCCTGCTTAATGATGCTCAGAATATATTTTTGTTTGTAGAATGTACATTTACTGAAGAATATATGAAGAGGGCCGAAGTCTTGCCCCAGATATGTGAATGGGTATCACAATCTGGAAGCAAAACATTGCCTTCCTGAGTAAGAACGTTGAAACCTGATGGTGGTGGTATCATTGTTTGGGCCTGTTGTGCTCAACGAATTATGAATTATAAAGGAAAATATCAGGTTATCTATCTGTGAACTGAATCTCAAGAGAAGGTGGGTCATGCAGACAACCATCCAAAGCACACAAGTGATCGATCATACCAAAGAATGATTAAAGAATAACCAAGTTAATGTTTTGGAATGACCAAGCCAAAACCCAATGAAAATGTTGTGGGAAGACTGGAAGTTCATGTCAGACTTCGTTACAGTTACCGGAAGAGTTGAAACTTCTCACTCACAGATTGAATACTGGATCATTTCCCTCGGTAACTTGGTTCTCTTGATCTACTTTTAGGATCTGGTAATGTTTTAGGTCATGTGTATATATGTATATATGTGTGTGTGTGTGTGTGTGTGTGTGTGTGTGTGTGTGTGTGTGTGTGTGTGTGTGTGTATGCAAATTTTCAAACAATGCTGTGATGATCCCAAGAGACAGAATACAT
>JBBPDB010000011.1:2238838-2249069 GCA_037974465.1 Brachypetersius altus
CTCTCTCTCTCTCTCTCTCTCTCTCTCTCTCTCTCTCTCTCTCTCTCTCTCTCTCTCTCTCTCTCTCCTCTCTCTCCCTTTCTCATCCTTTGATGGCTTTAACTTTTTCTGACAGTTATTAGTTCTGTTTTGTTTAAATTAAACAATTGAAGGGAACACATAACCATCAAATAAAACAGTGTTTTCTATTTCTATATAAGGCATAATTTGCAGTCAAAAGTAATGAATCACGATATATTACAACATCGTACTGCAGTGCTTAGCATCACTGTGTTTTGTATCATGACTTATGATCTTTATAATATCTTATGTTTATAATATATCATTGTGAGACCTATTGTCACACTTATAAAAGGTAATGAAAATAATCTCGTTAAATATTTCTGCATCCTCCTTCCACAATAGTGCACACTGAATTAACTGGCATTTATTATTGCATTACTTATTTAAATGGCAATATATTATTACATAACATGTGGATCAAAGGCTTTGCACTAATTGCACGAAGCTCATGCCAGACCCTGAACTCTATTACTCTGCCCTTGGCGAGTACAGCGGGGCTTTGAACATCATAATGTCACATGAAATGAATAACTGTACCACGACTGGCAGCCAACCACCTGTGTAACCCTAGCTCATCATCATACACTTCTCTCTCTCCCTCTCTCTCTCTCTATCTCTCCTCACCCTTTAGGCATACCCCTCTCTGAAGCCCTTGGCGTCATGGACGAGGGACCTGTGCCAGCGGGTGGAACAGTTTGCTCGCTGGGCGGAGACGGCACACCCTCCTGTGCTGTTCTGGCTCTCTGGCTTCACCTTTCCCACAGGGTTCCTCACGGCTGTGTTACAGTCCTCTGCACGGCAGCACAACGTGAGCACCAGGACACACATACACGCACATATGCATGCATACAAACGTTCACATTTATACATAAACACTTATTTACGCACTCACTTATTTTAGCACTTGCGTCTTCAAAATGATAGCATTTTGAGGCATTAGAATAAGTGAAAGTTACCATTCTGTCATTTGTGAACACACCACAGCACACAGTGTGAACAGCACAAAATTCTTTCTCTGTATTTAACCCATTCACTAAGTGAAGCAACAGGCACCCAGGAACACAGCGCCCCAGGAGCGGTGTGTGGGGACGGTACCTTGCTCAAGGGTATCTCAGAGGTGTTCTGATTGATTGAACCCACGATGTTCTGATGGCCCTAACCACTACAATACTGAAGGCATTAGAATCATTACATGAAATGCCAAATTTTATTAAACTCCTCCTGCTTAAGATGACTCCTCCTGGGTTAAGATGAATCATTTTGAACATGATAATAAATATCAAAATATGGCAACCATATCCTAATTAATCCTCCCAACATGCAGCAATATAAAATTCAATTAGCACTTAAGTTTCTCCAGCATCTACCGGACAAGATGAAGTTTTGCTTGCGGATTGTCTACATTCATATCATATTAAACCTTTATAAAACAAAAAACTATGACCACCTTTAGCCAATCAACTTTCTGCAGGCATTGGACAGGCTTTGCATCTGCAACTGATATAAAATTTGAATGTCGTGTCCAAATCTGGATTTTATACCACTTAATAAACATGCTCAACAATCAGCTTCATGGTGGTGCTACAGTACAGCATTTTGCCTTTTGGCCTTAAGCTCCTGATCCATGAGACCTCAAGCCACTAAACCTAAGCTTATTTATTGCCTAAAGTCTTGAGAACCCTTAAGCTCCACTTTATATATTTGTAATTATATAAAGTGGAGCTTTCCATATTTGTAAAAGCATACATATTAATAAGCATCCACTGCTTAAAAGAAGAGGGAGACATGCGTCAAGATTCTTCTCAGTTTTGGCCCCCCAGTGGTGGAACGAACTCCCTTATTCGATCAGATCTGCGGAGTCCCTCGTTGTCTTCAAGCATCACCTGAAGACCCACCCCTCCAAGGAGCATCTTGGCGACTAACTATGTCTCTCACCTGCTTTCTTACTTACAAGACTTTTCTACGACTTGTGTTGTTCAGATATTGTTTGGCAAGTGCTGGCAAGGTATTACTTGACAGATGTTGTATAGGTGCACCGAATGTGCAGTATTTTGGTTAAATAGTGGACATGGATTTTAACTTCTTTACAGGTTTAACAGTCGTGGACTACTTGAGCATGTCACTCTGGATAAATGCAGTTTATATTTACAGTGATGGTATGCAATGTCATGCAATACATTTACAAATGCATTGTAGATGCATTAACCAATAAATCTAATCTATAAGACGCTATGAAGTTTAATGACCTTATTGAAGTACTTTTGTCCCTGTTTAAGAGTGCAGTGAATATAAACAGAACTGACTGAAAGTAAATAGAAATGCCTGCAGTTAATTGTGAATTAGACGTAGCTGTATTTGGACCAAACTGAATAGATAGTGTAAGACCACTTTTAATGATACTGTAGATGAACATTAGCAGAAATACATACACAAATGAATGCACATTCCTACACATACCTGTACTTAATAACTAGTAGCTAGCATTATTTATGGCTAATAACTAACATCTGTCTGTGGTTCAAGCACTGCCGCACATTTAAGAGCCCTTTCTCAACGACAGGAATAAAGCGAAGGAATGTGCTGCCTACCAGCTACTGGTCACCCTTGAGTAGTCCATTTCCATTTAAACATTTAAATATGATCATGCAGTCTAAAGGTGTTTTCACACATAAACTCTTGAAAGTGTCCAGAGAATCAAGTCTGGACATTGCAGCATACCTGTAGCACACAGCAGGAAGTTGTCCATGTTGGACACGTTCTCACTTGCTGGAAATATTTGATGTGGTTCAGGTCAGGGGTGGCACGTGGATAGAGTGCGCAGGAGGCAGGACATGATGTAACATGATGTAATCTGTCTGATAACTTTGGCGTCAGCCCTTACTGAGAGAGACTTACCTCTCCAAGTACACATTTTTGTTGCCATTTTTATAAATGACCTTCTTCTTTACCCTCAAATGCTTGTTTTCGCATGACACCATCATCAACATGCCACTCAGTCACTGAATTTTCCAGAAGATTACCTGCTCTGTTCACACATGGACACAATTTAATATTACACAGACTTTGTACTGGGTGCTATAAGGGAAAAATCAGTGTAATGACCACTCAAAACCCAAGTGAATTGGCTGGCACAGCCAAGTTTTCCTAAGACTGCACCACTAAATTAGCCCAAATGCATGACAAATATAAGAGGCACATGACTATATGTAATATGTTACACACGTGAGATGAATCTGCAGCTTGGGCTAGAGGTAAATCAGCCTCATCTTAGCCAGTTCTTATTTTTTTACAACCTGTTGGTGGTGCTGTTAATTGGAAGTCCTACTAGTCCTTCAGTAAATAAAACAATGTTAATACCAAAGATACTATACTTTAAACAGAGGAAAGGCTCAGCCCTACTAGCCCATTAATAACACCCACCTTGCATATCCCTGCAATATTTTTACACACACACACACACAAGACTAGAAGATATTTACAGTGATGAATTTCTCTGTGTTCTTCAGGTGTCTGTGGACACGCTTTCTTGGGAGTTTATTGTTTCAACAGTAGATGACAACAACTTGCTGTTCCCTCCCAAGGTGAGTAACCAATGCTAGTATCCGTCCATTAGGACCATACTATATCCTCTAACAAGCTAATTAGCTGCTGTTCACCACGGTTAGGGCGTGAGACAGGAAATTTGAAATTTGAAATGCTAAACACTACAAGAAGCTGTTTGCGAGTGCATTGCGAAACGACTTCCGATAAACTCCCACTTGTGCATATTGGTAGTAGTCTTCATAGTCAGTTACAGTGTTTGTTTTTAAAAAAGAAATGTATGTAATTTATACATTAAAAGAGTCTTTTAACTAAAGCTAGTACAAGAGATGAATACAGTTTTTGTGCTAAATTGTTCAGTGGTTATTTCAAACAATAACTTCAGGACTCAGTGTCATTAAACCGTTCTAAATGTGTAACAGGTTAAAATTTGTCGTTTTTTTTTTGGAAATGACATTTTTTATGTGAAGTGTTTTTTAATGATGCACAGTATCGCATGCTGCCAAAATGTGTGGTTCTTGGTTCTTAGAGCAGAGCCAGTGCAATTTAAACCAGCGGTGGAAACCTTCCAGCCCAGTTTCCCTGATCAAACACACCTGGTTTATCTCATCTGTTAACTGCCAGGTTTAGTGGGTGTGTTTGAGTAGTGGAACAGCCAAACTGCTGGACATCAGTCCTCTAGGACTATAGTTGTGCACTGCTGATGTAAACCCAAAACCCAGTATGTCTTCTTTACCCTTCTTTGTAGTACCCTTAATTGTGCGCTGTTTGCCACTTCTGTTCTGTCCAACTCAGTTTGGTCAACGTTTTTTATGTTTTATAATTCACACTCAGATTGTTCTCTAGATGTTTTTGTAAGCCCTGGAACAATGTGTGTTGTTTCTGCACATAATGCTTCTCTGTCCTGCAGGATGGCGTGTTTATTCGGGGCCTGTATTTAGAGGGAGCCGGCTGGGATAAGAAGAACTCATGTCTGGTGGAGGCAGAGCCCATGCAACTGGTCTGTCCAATGCCCACCATCCACTTTAGACCTGTGGAGAACCGCAAGAAAGTAGCCAAGAGTACGTACACACACAAACACACACATACTGCTAGGAGCATGCATTTGAAAAAGTAAAACGTAGAGTTTTTAAAAATAAAGTTTAGTATTATTTTTAGTAAAAGGAAATAAGCAAATAGATCTTACCTAAATGTAGTTTGTTAAAGGGCCTATATCATAGAAAATTATTAAAGGGTCCAAAATGGAAACAAAAATGGTGTCACAAAACCAACACTTTTACAAATATGTGTATTCTGCCTACATCAGTTTACCCCTGCATAAACACGTTAAGGTTACAAGGAGTGTTTCTGCCTTGACTGCTTTTCACCCTACTTTTTGTATCAGTCTGCCTCGAGTATTCGTCAGTGTCAGTTTTAAAGGCACTGTAACAAAAACGGTCATTCACTCAGAGAGGGAAATTAGAAAATGGTAGAAATTAATAACTGATTTTTAAAACCCATACAATTTTTTTCATCTCAGTTATAAAACTGAACAAATTACAAGAAGAATGTGGGATACAGTCTCTTTAATTTGATGAGAGCACTGCAGCTGTGTTATCTACAGCTGGACTGGACTCAGTCTCAGTGTTAATGAGTCAGACTGGAATTGAGAACCAAAAAACGATCAAAACATCTTTGCAGGATCTTGACATAACCTTTAAAGTGTTTTTTTCTCACTGCTGTTTTTGTCTGTCCAGTATAGTTCTTTTACATCTCTTCTTGTGTGTATGTTGTGTATAGGTATGTATTCTTGTCCCTGCTACTACTTCCCTGTGCGTTCAGGAGGGGCAGGGCGCCCTTCGTTTGTAGTGGGAGTGGATCTGAAAACAGGTGCTGTGCCTTATGAGCACTGGATCAAGCGAGGAACAGCACTGCTGATGAGTCTGGACAACTAGCGAGTCAACACTCACACTTTACACCATGAATGCTGGTATATGTTCATATCTATGTTGCCATAGTGTAGCATGTTCATTTGTATTAGTTCGATAATTATTTTCCCATTCCTTTTACGTTCTTACACGTGCAGATTGTAGAAGCTGAATGAAATATGAAATGTTATTAAATATTAAACATGGATGTAATCCAAGTCTCACTGAGTGCTCATTCATTTGTTGTGTTTGAGGCCTCTATGACACAGATGACAAATAACATTTTTGTCTCCAGAACTTTTCCCCAGGACAGCCCTGAGGCTCTACACAGGATACATTCTTGAAAGAGGAAGGACAACAAGAGCACAGAAAAAGTGAAACTAAAGAATAATTGTGAGGAAAGAAGAGAAGGAGAGAGTGCATGTGGGGGGAGAGAGAGAGAGAGAGTTAGGGCCTTGGTTCAAAGTTTCAGAGTATTCAGAGACAGGTCTTCTCATCTGAAAGAGCGAGACTTCCTCAGAACTGTAAGGGGCTCTTTACTGGGCTCCAAGTCCGAGGCAGTGTGTGTACCTCTAACTGGTTGTTGGGGCGCTCATAGCAACATGTTGAATTCAAATTTAAATTGGGCCTCCAAGGCGCTATTGTAGTCGCTCAAAGTACTTCAGATCTTTTTTCTCTCGTTTTTCTTTTTAATGGACGCAAGGGGAAGAAGGGAGGGAACGACATCTTTTGAGTCCCCAAATGGAGGATGAAGTCCCCTGGGATTACTCATTACAGTTGTTGAATGTTCCCACCTCGGATCCATTCAGGCCACACAGAGGACTGGGAGGGAAGTGTGAGAGACAACCAAACACGATTTTCTTTCATTGGTTTCAGGCTTGGTAACCAGAAAGCTGAAGATGATCAGCTAGACTTTAAACAAGAGTACAGGACACTGAACTGAGAAGTGTGGCTGCAATTCATTCATTGCTGTGTTCATTAATCAGACCTGGATAACATATTTCAAATCTGTGCACAGTAAAGCACTCCACCGATGAGTTCTCTGGTACTTCGCATTCACACAATTCAGCAGATAAAGGGCATGTTTTTAAGTTCGATAAAAGCTAAATTAAAGATGAAATGCTCATGAAAGTCAAACATTGATTTAAGTATAGATGTCTGACTAAATGTGCAATTTTGTGTGCTTCATATACTCAGGGCCCTTCAGTTTACATAAAAGAAGCTCATTCCCTTGAAACTGTTCTCAGAGAATTGAAACTTTCTCATCTCGGTCTCTACTCGGGCTGAGGTGAATTCCTCTGCGGTGGAGGGGGTCCAGAAAAGGTGAAACTGAAAAAGTGAATGTAAAGAGATGCTTCAAACCAGAGCACATGACGGATGCTCACAGAAATGTGACTCATTTGCCGCCGCACCAGCCCTGATTCACAACCGTACTAATGTGTCAAACGTTTGTGTGTGTGTGTGTATGGGTCTGTGTGTGGAGTTCGCCAAAGTAAAACCGCAGGTTTTCCAAAAGGGTAGTGAATTGAAAAGCCAAAGTTTCCCGTCACACGACAGGAAACTTTCTTGTAATTCTGCACCCATAATCACCAGCTAACGGCCCTGACAGTGGCTCAGTAAATCAACCTATGATGCTTCATCACTGTCCGTAATTTATGTTCCAACAAGTGGGGGGGAACTTCAGCCAGGCAGGATTTACTGCCTGTTATTCCAGCTGCCCGGGAAAGAATGGAGCAATCCTGGAATTTTGGGAAGTCGGTGTGCTCTTTCTGTGTGTGTGTGTGTGTGTGTGTGTCCTGGAGAAGAAGAGAGGCGGGGCAGCCCCGAGCGCCGTCCACCGAAAATAACCTGCATGAGAGAGAGAGGGAGAGGGAGAGAGGAGGAAGCAGAGCTCTCCACTCAAACATCAAGGGGGGAGAGTGTGCGCCAGCTTTGCGGCGCAATATGGAATTAAAACTGCGCAATTTCCAAACCCCTCTCTGGAAGGCCAGCAACGGAAGAGCTGCAGGCGGGCGGGACACGGATTTTAGGAACTGCTGTGGACTGCACTCTTCTTTTCTCTTCTGCAAAGATCATCCGTGCAGGAGGATGAGGGGCCTTTTAGTCAAAAAGAAGAAGAAGAAGGAGGAGGAGGACTAGGAGGAGGCGGCTCTGGTCTGATGATGTTTGTGGCCACGTTTTTGAACGTGCACATCTCCACCGCCTGCTCCTCTGCTTTCATAAGCTGGGATTTCACGAGAAACGCAGCACGGCTAATGAAGATCTGGAATCGAAAAGAAGGACTTAAAACGCAGCCAGTGATTCAACGCGTGAAGAAACTACGCAGTTGCTTTTTTGGAGGGGGAGGTGTTCTTGTAGTATTTTTTAATACGATGAGAAGAAGCAAGCCACCTCCCAGTTCCAGCCTTCGCATTTTAGCAGGTAAGGAAATGACCGTTTTATACTTTAACACTATTACAGTGCTGTATAGAAGCCTGTGTGTCTAAGTGTGTGTATGGTGGTTGTGTCATGTAATCCATTGCTACGTCGTTTCTAGACATATCCATAGTACATGCATGATTCCCTCCCTTTTCCACGTGTTTTACGCAGCTGCATGTTTTATTATGATGATTATTTATAATTATTTTGAATTTCACCTCAATCCTGCCCTTGAGCAACATCTGCCTTAATCAAAAAGGGGCGAGTGGCTACGAGTTCTCCTGCAGTTTTGGGATGAGTAGGCACTGAAGTTGACCTCCCCTGCCAGTAATATGGAAACGGATGAGATCATAGTCACTCTTCTCTGGAAGAGAGTGGGAGTGAGATGTTGTAATCCCCCCCCACTCCAGTCCCTACAGCAGATCCCACCTCTCGGTGGTCTAAAAAATAGATAATCACGTTTTAAAAGCATTGCAGTCGCGTTAGATCAGCTTTAGGGGAGCTGTATGTCGTGCATGCCCTGCTGCTCTTATATAAATAATGAAGTGTTGGGTAATAAGGTCCATTGAATGAAACCCAGGCCTTCACTCCTTCTCTAAACCGTTTGCTACATTTTCTCCCCCCAAAATGTCATGTGGCGAAGTTGTGGCGGGTTCGGAGATTTTCCAGGAAGAGCATTTGAATTTTTTTCTGAGCCATGTTTTTTTTTCCTCTTCCTCTCTTCTCTTTGCTGAGCGACACCGCCCCCTTTTTCCTCTCCATGCATTTCTTCTGATCACAGATAGGGGGCGCCCGTGCTCCACACGAAGACTTCCCTGCCGGGCCCAGCCTTTCACGTCACACTTGACCAAATGTCTGTTGCGTTAGGGTTCACACCCACACATTTAACATCCAATCAGAGGATCCGAACTAAAGTCACTGTGCAGATTGTGTCTGTATCTACACAACACATTAATGTACTACTGGAGGTCGTGTATGTTCGCACTGCAAGAGCAATAAGACACAAAACACTGTGACTCACAGTGTCTTACAGTTTTTACCGAAAAGAGGAAACATACTATACATTATATGGACTAAAGTATTAGGACACACCTCTTAATTACTGTATTCAGGTAGCCTCATACTTCCCGTAAGGGGCAACCTTAATGCTTCAGCATACCAAGATATTTGGACTACACATTTACATTTACACACCATACTTCCAACTTTGTGGACACAGTTTGGGGAAGAACCTTTTCTGTGTCTCAAATTGAGCTCCATAAAGACATGGCTGGATGAGTTCAGTGTGGAAGAACCTCACTGGAGCTCAACAGAGCCATGACCTCAACCCCATCCAACACCTTTGGGATGAACTGGAACAGAGACTGTGAACCAGACCTTCTCTACCAACATCAATGTCTGTCCTCATAAATGCTCTTCAGAATAAATGAGTGCAAATTCCCAAAGAAATTCCAAAATCCAGAGAAAAGCCTTCTAATATGAGTAGAATCTGTCATAGCTGCAAATGGGGGACCAACTCCATATTAGTCTATCTTTTGAATGCAGTGTCATTAAAGTCCTTTTTTGGTGTAATGTTCTGGCGTCCCAGTACTTTTGATATCTGCCATTAAGTGTTAAAACAGCCGTAAAGGACTTGGGCTCCACAGGACCTCTGAAGGTGTTCTGTGCCACCTGGCACAAAGTCCCATAAACTGCAAGGTAGGGCCTTAATGAATCGGACTAGTTTGTTCAGCTTGTCCCATGGATGCTCAATTACATTGAGGTCTGGGGAACTCTTTGTCATGTTCCTCAAACCATCCCCAAACACTTTTTGCAGTGTGACTGGGCACATTATCCTGCTAAAAGAGGCCACTACAATAAGGGAGTAGCGCTTTGTACTTGGTTTGCAACAATGTTTAGGTATGTGCTCCTTGCACTGAACTTAAACTGTTCTTAATCCTACCTTAATGTACTCTTGACAATGCACCAAACCCCTTAATTTGAATTAAGTGGCTGTTAAGTTGCGAAACTGACACTATAATTTTACCATAAAATTAGATTTTAAGCATGAGTGTGATACCTCTTAACCTTAAATTTAAAGCGTTAATTCAGGAGGTTCAATTATTTAAGAAAGTAGGGGGAAATTCCATAGTTTTAATCTGTGCACGTTTACCCTTAATTTTCCTTAATTGAGGTTAAAATTAAGGTAGTGTGTTCTAGAGGTCGACCGATATTGAATTTTACCGATACCGATACCGATAGCTAGGTTGGTCCGTACTTGCCGATAACCGATTAATTAACCGATAGTTTTTAAGGAGGAAAAA
>JBBPDB010000011.1:2295486-2316015 GCA_037974465.1 Brachypetersius altus
CATAACCATCCTTTTGATCATAGAAAGACCATGAGAATGGATCTCTCTGCGCCCCCCCCCCCCCCTTTTTCACATGGGCCCCCTGGGTCACATGACCGGCTCTACTTGTCCTTCATTTCTTTGCCTGTCCCCTTTTCACAAATGTTTTTCAATAGGCTTGATACTTAATATTTAATATATATAGTGAAACATACTCTAGAGAGAGAGCAAATCCAGCTGTACTTTCTGGGACTCCCGGTTATGGATGGCTGTGGCATCACCAGGGATCAAACACTTTAGATGGTTACAACACTCACAGTGAGGCCAATATGATGATTTTACTCGCTGCACTAAATCAAACTGGCCTCATTCTGCGCCCTTTCTAATAAAACATGTCAGTAGTAATGACAAAAGCAAACAAGGATGTAATTTATCAAGATAACAACACATATCATTATATAGCCCAGCACTGTGTGACAGTCACACCAGCGCAGTCAGGGCTGGAACCACACAAGATGATGTGCAATCAGGTATGGTACTGTAATCCATCATTTATAATGGTGTCTTGTTTAGCATGTAGCTCAGGGCTAACGTCTCAGCTTGGGACTGGTGAGTTATATCAGGGCTCTATAAAGCCGTTTTAGTTTGTCTGTGCTCATAAGAAACACTTTTTTGTGACATTCTAAAGTCTCAAATGTCTTTTATAAATGTCTTTGGACTCTAAACTGCTGAATTATAATAAAGAACACATTATTGTATGGCACATCTTCAAATCTTATTGAACCAAATTGTGAAACTAGCCAGTGGTCCTCTTAATAAAGCTGTTTGAGAGAGGGAGAGAAAGAAATGAAGTCAGAGAGAGAAAAAGAAAGCATTAAGTTTTCAGCTCTAGCTTGTAATGTGACCTGAATTAACTGTGATATATCGACTGTACATTGACTGTCCCCGATTGTCCCTTTGTTTCCTCCAGCACCAGTGTGTGTGGCGGTAGCTATTCTGGGCTGTTTCGTTTATCTTGTGCAGGAAAGAACACATACATACACACACACACACACACACACACACACACAGATAGATGTCCTGCTCTCCAAGCATGGCATACTGCTGGTCCCAGCATTTAGTGAGGGAGAGAGAGAGAGATGAAACTCACAGGAAGCTCACAATCCTGCTGCTCACTGGCTCTCTATGATGAGGCGTGATGATAGTCGTGCCCAGTTTGGAGTTATAAATAGTCGAGGGACGGAACTGCAGTGGGAGGCTCACGAGTCCAGCTTAAAACACACTCACAGATACACACACGCACACAGAGACACGCCACAAAAAGAAAAAAAGGGGGTGTGTCCTGTGCTCGATGGGGCGTGGCCCCTGGGGGCAGCAGTTTGCTCTGTCAGGGAATTCCGGGGGTGACGTCAGGGAGGGGGAGTGTATTGAGCGTGTGTGTGGAGGGTGAAGGGGGGGGGGGGGGAGTGTGTCTGAGCTTAGAGCGCTGCATTGTGTCCCTTTAAAAACGCAATCCGATCCTTCGGCTCTGGGAGCGAGAGGCGACACTGTCGAGAGAAAGAGAGAAGGAGAGGAGTGAGAGAGCAAACGTCAACATTGTTAGAGAGCCCGGTTCTCCACACCCTCCGAGCGGAACAGGCTCGCAGAGCTGACTGAGGAGAAGAGCTCCGAGAGCGGATTACTTCAGCAGGCTGTTTTGCCAGCCCTGGAGCTCCGAGGATACACACTTACACTCAGCCGGTACGAACAGGAGAGGCTTATTTTAGAGTCTGACATCCAGTTTCGACTCGGTCTGGACTTTATATTCGCTGTTTTATTTGCTGGGTTTTGAGAGAGGGGCGCTCAGTGGCCGTTTTTGGAGAAGAGAGGGCTCTGCAGAAGCCCGTCTCTCAATGGTTTTACTTCATCATTCATAATTTACTCATTTCCCGGCCGTCACTTCTCTCTCTGTGACTCATTCAGAGAGCACACACTCGGGGAAATGTAAAATCACTAAAAGAGCTCTTCGTTGTTGTTGTTCAACAGATACAGCGGGTTTGTGGAGACGCAGAGAGACGCACCGCGACGAGTTTTCAGGTAAGTTCTCTCTCACTCGTCTGTCCCACTTTTAGAGCTCTTTAACCTGAATTCACCTTGCCCAGACATACACCCGACATCAGTGTGTGTGTGTGTGTGTGTGTGTGTGTGTGCCAGTGTCTGAATGAGTGTGTTGTAGTAACTGTTAAACGGTCGAGCGGAAGATCGTCTCCGGCTCTTGGGTTAACCCTTTCAGGGACCGAGTAAAGTTTATTAGACTTCTCTCGAGTCCACCTTAAATATCACATTGGCCTCAGTCTGGCTACCATACAGTTTAAGGTGGAACTGAACAACTCCAGTAAGAATGTGAGAAAAGGCGAACTTTAAAGACGTGGATAAATGTGGAGTGTAGGGGGAAGAGCGGGGCTGGCCGGTTCTCCCCACGTGCCTTTGGGGGGCGGGGGTGTAATGGGGGGCTGTGAAGGAGAAGGGGGGCAGGACCGGACACAGAGAGCGATTGTGTAAAAAAAAAAAAAAAAGCTCTCCTATGCCTTTGTGTGTGACGGAGGGCCGGGCTTGGAGAGAGAGGGCCGGCCTGGGAGAGGGGTTGGTCCGGCTCGGAAAGGGGGGCGGGCCGTGCAGAGTGAATGGAGCGCCTGGGCAGCCTTTTACGCACACAAAAGCGCATGGATATGTGAAAGGACGCGCATTTGCATCATCCTACTCTACTACTTCCCAGCCAGGAACAGGGGATTTCACGCCAGTGTGTGTGTGTGTACGCTTCTTTTTCTCAGAAACTCTCGGCCTGTAGAATTAGGAACCATAACGGGGAAACGACTACACGCGCACGTGGAGAACGTGCGTCCACACCTCGAGTTTTTTCGTCCTTTTTATGTGAGACGGGGCCGTTTTATTGGACGCTATAAACACTGAAGTGTCGCGTTTCATTGGGGGATAGGAAGACCCCCCCCCTTTCAACAAGAACTTCCGATCAATCAAAGCGATTAGCTGTGTTTGCTTCGCTTTTAAGTGCGGGGCTGTAAAGTTAGGACAGTGAGGAGCAGCTGTAAATGTGGGTGGGGGTGCTGATTCCCTCCGCCCGTTTGAATCCGCCTCCCTGAGAAATACAGGACAGATTCAGGTTGACATATTTGTCACATGCACAGTAGTACAAGCACAGCATGTAATGAAATGAGCCACTGAGTTGACCACCCATTAAGTTATCAAATTGTTTAAATTAAAAAAAATTGAAAGGTAATAATAATAATATACAGGAAAATGTAAATAAACAAAGCTTAGTGACACTTCACAAACAGAAGCAAGATCTTTACAGTAACAGGCTGCATGGATAATGTGTTTATTAACCCATTCATGCCCAGAAACTAGCCTGCGTTCAGTAAAATGCTCAGTAGTATGCAATGTAATAACAGTGACATTGTGTGGTAATACCTTGCCTTAACATCTAACGGGTTTGATTGCGTCACTTTCATGCTTCTCGTCACCGAAGGAATGTAAGATTTCAAAAGCTGTGTGAGCAGAGACTGAAATCATGGGGCTCACTGTAAGGCTTGCTGGTAAAATACAGTGTTAATAATAAGTAATAAGAGAAGGGTTGCGTGAGAGTAATGCTGATGATGGATTGCCAGTGGGAGGATTGAGTGGAGGTGGTGTTTGTGTAAGACATGTGTTGTGGAGGTGTGTGACAGATTGACCAGGTGAAGTGGAGGGGGGTGTAGGATTGATTGTAACATGTGTGCCTTAGAGAACTGATGAGTAATTCAGGTCAGTGGGCTTGTTGGTTTGCTTATTCATTTCGCTGCAATATCCGTGTGTGTGTGTGTGTCCTTTGTTTTCCTTGAGAACGAGGAGGAAAGTGTGCTTCAGCTATTAAAGTGTATGTGAATGTGTCTACTGAAGCAGACATCCTTGAGTTGAGTTGGTCTGATGATCAGAAATGTAGAAGTCTAATGGAAAAGTAGATGTTTTATAGGACTAATCCTTTATTCGTCACTGTGTACTGACTTGATCAGAAGACTGAAGTGAGTGGAGTGAGACACTCACTCAAGTGGAATTCTACTAGAAAGCGTCCCTCTCATGACTTCACTGGCTGTGGTCCATCAACAACAGCAAGTAATAAATAAAAAGTAATCCTAACACACACTTTCACCGGCGTCGTACTCAAGATAATATAGACGGGGTGTTGTGAGGACACACAGATGTACTCATGACTCAGACCCGCCAAAGGGAAGCGTTACTTTCAAACTGCCTTACATTTTCCTTTGTCACCTTACCGGCTCGTATTACCTCACGGTTTGGTACGAGTCCAGAGGAGTGCACAAAAAAAAAGGAGAAAGTGAGGGGAGTGGTAGTGAAACTAGAGCAGGAGGGACTGGAACGAGAGGGAGGGAAGGAAAAGAGAGAGAGAGAGCAACGGAAACAAATACAGTCATGTTTCTGTGAATCAGTAAAGGACTAGAATGTTCTCTGTGCCAGAAGAGACTCATGCGTAAGGCCGGTTGTTTGCGTAATATCATGGGGGAGACATCACTGAGGAGGGATTGTTTTCTAGCATCACGCCCAGACACACACACACACGGACACATTCTCTCAAATCTCCCTCTCTTTTTGGATCCCTTAGCGAGACTCTTGTCTATATATGGTCAGTAACGTCTTTATCTGGCCTTCTTTCAGTCAAAGCAGATTGAATATTTGGCATTCCAGTGTGGGCCTGGTTGCCGCGGTGATGGCTCTGGCTTCTGTGATTGGCCGGAGCCACGCTCCAACTTTTCTGAGCATCGAACATCAGTGCTTCCGCCGGCTACCATGGTAACTGTTGCCTTGGGGACGGAGTCTGAGGCCCGGCACTGATCAGTTATGTTGTTTGTGTTCGTTTTTGGTACCTCGTCCGTGCATCAGCCTGTTTGTGCATCATGCATTGCTTTCTGGGAAATAAGGGGCGCTGATGTAGGAGGGGGATTTTGGGGGGCGCTGAGCACAGGCACACGCACACATCAATGCTAAATGGCCCTCTGTTCCAGGAATGAAGAGGCAGGTGGACTCTTTTTTAGGGCAACAGTCCTCAATAACAAGCACAAGCGATTGATCATCATGTTCCATTAAGTGGAAAAACACAAACATAAGTCATGTTCCTCTGAAAGTTCTTGATCGATTTCACGCGCAGATGGTCACAAACAGCACTTTAATGCGTGCGAGACGTTCGCACGTTGAGTCACTGCTCTACACTGTCGCACTTACACTCTCTTATACACACACACACTCTCTCTCTCTCTCTCTCTCTCTCTCTCTCTCTTTCTCTTATTCCAGCAAGCAGGAGTGTGACATTTTTTACTTCTTTGAAAGCTATTTGCCCTCTTTCGTTATGAGTGCAGTCATACTGCGAGTTAACGGAAGGGATGTTTACTAGACTCTCATGTAGCATCTTATATCATCACTGTCTTACAGACCGGCAGAGGGACGAAAGTTGGTCATGACTATAGAATGAATATGATAATGTGTGGAAATACAAAAATAAATACAAACAGGGCAGTAACGAACTACATGATCATGTCATAAACAAACACACAAACTGGGGTGTGTGTGTGATCTGATAGGTCCCTGAAATACTGAGTCCATCTCTGGTAGAATCGTAGTCTACCAACAGCTCCTATGCCTGAGTTTATGGCCTACAAAGCACTCTTGTATGTTGCTCTGGTTTAGAACGTCAGCCAAATGCTGGAAATGTAGATTTAAATGTAAACAAGGACCACTAGTGTGTGTGCAGTCCACATTACGTTTTCAGATTTTTAGGGTCGTTTTGGGTACAGTTTTGAGAACAAAAAGGGAAAAATCACTCACACACACATGACTCGTGTTCCACAGGATGTTAGTATGTTCCTCCTGCCCCTTTAGACCTCATCCCCTTTTGGGAGGCCCACTTCCTGTTGCTCTGACGACGACTTCCCGTCTCATTACAGCCTGGCTCTTTGTTCTGCTTTTTTAATGCTCACTCTCGTTGTCTGTCTCTCTCTCCCTCTCTTTCTATCTCATTCATTAACACACACATCCTCATTCTTTTTTTCCCACGTGGTGAAATAGTTAAAGCCAAGAAAAGCACAACCGTTAGTAGAGACCTCTCTCTCTTTCTCTCCCCCCCCCCTCTCTCTCTCCGTGTTAACCAGGCTTTCAGAAACACTGTTTTTCCAGGCACCAAATCTCTCTGACACCTTATGTGAACTGATATTGTCTTTCTGATTCATCGCGTGTGTAAATCGCTCTGCTGTGTCTTTCTCAGGTAACAGTATGACTAATCTCGCCTGCTTGCGTACCTGCTGAAGTGTTTACCACAGCGACCGCCCCAAATACAGGTCATTTACTATTAACAGCACAGGGCTACCGAGAAAAGCAGCCGGCTTCCCTAAGTAAAGGCTTTGTGTGCCACAGGCTTGTGTTTTCCTGCTTAGAAAGTGAGAGAAGCAGTGTTGGGTTAGGAGCACAACATCACAGCTGTAATGTTATTGAAAGGTTTTTGTTTTGACCTTTTGAACAGCGTTCAATTTATGCTATTACAGTTATTAATCTTAATACCTTTTCATTCAATGAAGATAATTCAGAAACCTGATGTAGTTTTGACAGTGTGTGCCTACAGACAGGCCTGTATAATGTGTGTATCAGCCCAGGGAGCAGTTTGGTGTGTGTGAGTGTGTCCTAAGCTGACCTCTTTTTCCGCGTTCAGGATGTACGCTCAGTACGTTTGTGGGTGTGTGGGCTGGAAGGACAGCGATGGCATCATGATGATGGTCCTACTTGCATCACTGGGACTCATACACACACACGCACTGTGAGGGTAGGGAACATACCAGCTCCGCTATCGTTTGTGTGTCTGTGTGTGTACACGATCTCTATCTGAAGTCAGTTACATAATAGCCAAATGCGGACGTTCACCCACAGGCCCTTCCGCCAGCCTCTTCTACATAAGAACATTCTTGCTGTGTCTCTCGCCCTTTAATCTCTCACTCTCTCTCCTCTCTCGCTCTGTGAGCTGAGCCGGCATGTGTGTCATCATCTTTCCTTTCTCTCGGCATTGTTCCTCCGCACGAGTCGACTGGTTATTCAAAGGGTAGGCCTTGTCTTTGATCCCTCAGAAAGTCTGTGTAAGTTTGCATCTGGCCACATTAAGGTCTTACTGACGCTTGATTCGGCTTTTGTCAGCGTCAGCCGTTTCCTGGGGACTGTTTTGATTGGTCATGCGTGGTTGGAGACCCTCCCCCCCCAGTGGCTTGGCACAGAATTGGTTCAGTGTTTGTAGATGCTGAGCTGAGGACAAAGCTGCTGACAGGAAGAGCCGCTTGATGTCGTTGTCGTGGGGATTTTTTTTTCATCCTGGGGGCAACGTGGGGGAGAATAGGGGCTTTACTTTTATGATGTCACAAATATGGAATAATTGCTGCTTTATTCAAAGCTAAAACAGGATGGAATCTCAGTGTTACAAAGTAATGTGTCTGCCAAACTTTTAAATGAAAAAAAAGTTTGGATGTTAGTTACTGGACACATCAGCCGCTTCTTCAATCCGAAGTCCTGGTGCCGGTAGTACTTCAACTGTAATCCACCGAAACCAAAAAACACACAACCGACCACAGCAGCGAACGCAGCCCTGAAACTTTCTATGGCTAATACCACCCACGTGGGCCATTTTCACTCTCAGTTCTGGTGAATTCTTTTGGTTGTGGATTCCCCGATTCGGCACAGCCATGAAAAACCCAACCTATTTACTTCACATCCTGTTTTTGGCATCACAACAGCGCCGCAGGGTCGAGTGCGATGACGCAACGTTTTCAGAAATTCCCACCGCTGTCACGCGAAGTGGTCGCCCCCGATCACCTGACCGTAAACAGCATGATAGCACATCAAGGGCGGAGTCTAAAGTGTGGGGTAAGCCCTGTAGTCTCCGTCTGAATCATGGGGGGTTCCCCAACACACGCCCCCAACATGCGCACCATGTTAAAATGGTGATTGACAACAGATACAGAAAGATGGTGTTGTCTGTTTCGATCCATATCTCGTTTCCAGTAGACGGGGCACATGACAAAATTACGATAACATTAAGTACAATAGTGAATGACAGTGTGTCCGTGTTCTCCTCTTTCACCCTCTCTTATAAGCCGAAGATAATATGCTTCTGTAAATGACTGGCCGGCTAAAAGTGAACCTTATCTGCGCTGTGAACTATTTTTGGGGTGGTTCTGTTTTAAAGTAGCCTTGATGTCATTGTGTTGTGAAACACCACTGCTTTTATGAGCTGTTGTTGTTGTTGTTGTTCTTGTTGTTGTTGTTAGTGTGAGGTATAGAAGCTGACTAGACTATATGTAAGCAGACCGTGGACTAGTTTCAGTGGTGAGTAAGCTGTGTGTATTCTATTAATACACTCTGACTAAAAGGGACTGCAGTCACTCATTTCCTCCGGCTGTCTCGTTCACATGTCTGTCTCTGTTTCACTTAACCTAGAAAGACACACACGAATATACACACACTCACATATACACATACGGCAAAGTGTGCACAAATAACCCAGAAAAACTTTCTTGCACACACACACACACACACACACACACATACACACAAGCAAGCAAGCAAATCCACATCAATGGGTGTTATATGCATGCACTCACACATACAACACACGCACGGAAACATGCTGGATTCTCATGTAGGGGGTCTCTTTGCCCCCTCCTCTGCTGCTCCACCCCTGTCGGCTGTTGTGTTTTTCCTGTCACACACTTTTCTCGTGTGATAGTTGGCTTTACACTTTGAGCTCTTCCTCTGAGAGCATGGGGAGGGCACGCTGTTTTTCAAGCTGCCTCCCACCGTTCTGCTTTGTGTGTCGGAGTGTGTTCTTTAGGCCTTTATAGCCGCAGTAGGCACTGATGCATAACTTGCATAAAAGTTTCACATCACAAGTGTGTGTTTGTGTATAAATGTAGAAAAATTCGTATCCGGTAAAGTGGCCCCTCATAGTCACGTGTGAACAAACCACAGCACACTGAATGAATAAATATCTTTATTGTCATTGTATGGATGCTTAAACTTCCAGTGCAGAAGGAAAAAAGTTTGATATTGCACCTTTTTGCAATGTTAAGGCTTGTGAATAGAAACTGTTCTTCAGTCTATTGGTCTTGTTTGGACTAAAGGACAGTGTAGTGCTGTAAAGTAAAGTGGCCCCTTATAGTCACGTGTGAACAAACCACAGCACACAGTGTGAAATTCTTTCTCTCACCAAGCGAAAGGGAAGCAGTGTGGGGGCACGGTACATTGCTCAAGGGTACCTCAGTTGTGACACTAGTAGTGTTGGGATTTGAACCCACAACCTTCTGATTGTAGGGGTGTACCCTAACCTCTAGGCCACCCAGCTACCCCAGACATCTTGTGGGACCTCCCGAACAGGAACCTGAAGTCTGATGCTCTCCCGACTGAGCTATCCAGGGCCCATGTAGATGTTTAGATGTACAGTATTCACTTAATCTGCCACAATAACATCAGCCGCTTATCTTCCATGGAGCTCCATTTGGTTCCAGCACAGCACTGGGCCACGACCACATGTTATGTGCTCAGCAAGATCATAGTATGTTTGCTGGCTGCCTAAATTAGGTGGCTTGCATGCTAATGTCACCTACAGGTTGGATCCACATTGCAATAGAAAGGTTTGAGCCATTCATACGTAGTGTGTGTTTATGAATAGTCAAAAAGAAACTGTCAAGTTATCTGGTATCCAGTTCCAAGAAACCTGAAAGCAACATCCTGCTCTCACTCAAGTGGCTTATTTACTCTCTCACTCAAACTACACGTGGACAGTGGTCTGCGGATGCGTGGGTTTGGGGATCGGCTGGTTTGGATGTGGAATGTCTCCTTTTTCTCATGCATGTGAGATGTTTGCCCTAAGAGCTGCAGTTCTAACACTGTTAAAGCTGTGGAGATCTGTTGTTTGAATGGAAGAGTAGAATAAACTAAAAAAATGGCACTCAAGTGATCTCCTCCTCTCTTTGCAGTGACCGAGGCCTGCCTAATCCGCTGACATGATTGGCTGCCAGAACTGAAGCCAAGAGTCTTGGACATTCTCAGGAGCCAACACTAGATGCTTAATTAAGAGGTAAAAACGTGTGTGTGTGTGTGTGTGTGTGTGTGTGTGTGTGTGTGTGTGTGTGTGTGTGTGTGTGTTTGTTCTTAACATCCAACAGCAACTTGGTGAGCAGCAGCGTCACGATTATTTCTGTCCTCCTGAATTCTAAATTCAAAGATCTTGAAATATCACCCAGGTCTTAGAATAGTTTGACACACACAGAGCTGAGAATGAGAGGCGGCGTGGGCACAGTGGGCTCAAAATATTCAAAATACTCTCCCTCTCTCTCTCTTATACACACACACACACAATCTGACTGGTACTGGTGAGCAACGATGCCTCATCAGCACACTTGTTCCCGTGTGTTGCATCTGTCTTTGAACAGGGCAGCATGTGAGTATGTCACTGCTTAGCCAGGCATACAGCAGTTTGAGTAAATGCTGAATAACCGTGTCTTACCGGCAGAGTGTGTCCAATCTTTTTGTCCACAACCAACGTGACCCTGTGAGTAATGCTGGCTAATCGCCACACTGGAGCTGGGAAATGTGATGATCCACTTTTGTCTGCTCCAACTTACCAAATTCCAGAAAAAATAAACATCATCATCATTACATCCCTAGTTAGCCTCGCTTTTTCGTGCGTGCCGCCGCCGCCGCCTTTTCTGATGTCGGCTCTAAGTGTGTCATTACTTAGTGCCTAATGAGCTGAGCTGCCTTACAAACATGCCTTTAAAGCTTCTCCAGTAAGTTTGGCACAGGCCTGCCCTGCCAGCGTTTTAATGAGGATAAGATTTGCATTTTAAGTTCCTGATCCATGTGTGTGTTTGTGTGTGAGGAAAACATTTAACATAAATAAACATTAACGATTATCGAAAGCATAACCTTTAGAGAAGCAAATTGACTTTCTTGTTCATGTAACAATGCATTAGTCCTAGTTGTTTTGGCCCATTTGTATTGGTATTCTCATCATGAAATGTTCACACAGTTTACTAATAATAGTATTAAAAATAAACTGGAACTGTGAGGTTTTGCAGTGACTGTGACACTATATATTTGCTGAACTAGTATTTAAATTAGTAGTAGACGTTGTGTGCATATGTGGTTTACCCGTGCACGCACATGTGTGTGTGCTAAACAGTGTTGTTTAGCCCGTGTGTGTGTGTGTGTGTGTGTGTGTGTGTGTGTGTGTGTGTGTGTGTGTGTGTGTCCTTGTATCCCTGTATGTTGGAGTATGATTCAGTCGTGTGGGCAGGTGTCTGTGGGTTTTGTCGCTTGATCCTGTTCCCTGAAGAATGCTGTAATTTTAGGCCCACATTTTTTTCTTTTCTTAATCTATCACTCCATCCTGTTCAGCCCTTCTGTTGTTTTTAACCCCTCCTCCTTCCACGCCTCTCTCTCGCTCTCTGTCTATCTTTCCAACACGCCTGGCCTAATGAGATTAGCCTTGGTGTCTTTCTTGTTATACACACAAACACACACTGGAACAGAAGCACAGTGAACACTCAAAAGCTCAACAGAAGGGCACAAGCTTACACTCACACACACGTACACGCACGCACACACATGCTCACAAAAACACAGCACACACTACACCGCTGGCTTTGCTCCAGAAGCCCCCCCCCCCTTTTCTCTCTCTCTCTCTCTCTCTGCCAGGAGGCCCCAGGAAGGGTTATAATGACCTCAGTGCACTCATCCTATAGGTGAACTCCCACCAGCCCATCTGTGCTCCACTCTCACACTCCCACACACTCTGCACTCAGGGCCCCCTACAGACTGCCTGCAGTATTACACGACCAAGGCTTTCTTTGTTTGGAAGTGTTGCAAAGACAGATGCTAAAAGGAGCAGTTATTCAATAAACACTAAAATAGTTTGGTCATGGTTTGATTGACATAACCGAATAAAAGGAAATGAGCACTGTGTTGGCTATTAGCCAACATTTAATGATTTCTGCAGTATGTCCTCCTGCTGCTTTGTTGTTTCACTTTCGTGAGAATGATTTAAACATCTTAATATGTATGTTGTATATTATATACATAAATGCATAATTTTGTGTGTGTGTGTGTGTGTGTGTGTGTGTTCATTGCTGGAAGTGTATGTTAAACAATAAGTCAGAAGACCCGTAAAGTGTTTTTGTGGACACTGTTTAAGCTCCCCTTTCTTTGTCTCTGCAGTTCTCAGGAGCCGCGGTAGACGAGTTCTGCTCAGTGTTGGTGTGTGGCCTTCTCTCTGCTGCAGTGGAGGGCTTCACGTACACAGCCAGTGTGGTGAGTAACTGCAAAATCAGCATACAGGTCAATACTTGTCTGTGGACCATTCTGTATTCCTGAACAAAAAGTTGTTGTTTTTTTTCATGGCTTTTCAGCAGCATCTCTTTTGTTTTATTTTAATTTGTTCTATGACAAACCATTGGTAATGACCTGTGTGTGTGTGTGTGTGTTTTAACAGACTGGATGCATCACACAGCAGACCAATTTGGCGTGCGCAGCACACGGGACCCTTTCCCTCTAGACGGATTTAACCGTGGACCATGGGCTCCCGTGGGCAGCCGTGCCTGGCCCCCTCCCTCCAGGTAGGTATCCCAGACTCTCACTATCAGTGTAGTTTAAAAAAAACAACCAAAAAAAACAGGCATTTTTTAAAAAAAAATCTAAGCTCTATAAGCTACATACATTTGATCATTTTCCTGTACTTATAAAAATAGCTAATAGGTGAGAATGGCTCTTTTCTGCAGTTTTCTAAATGATTCATAATCAACCACTTGCTAATGATGTGGTAAATAGATATATATACCTCATAGAGGTTTACCCCTAAAAATACCATATAAAACCATTTCTTGGAAGGTGATAAAAACCACGCCCCCACCCCAAACAAATACTGAGCATTGATAAGTTGTCAATGCATCTAATATATTACTCATCACAAACACAGAAAACCACATCGAATGGTTTGCGTTTGGATTTTTTTTGATAATGATTTATGCTTATTTTTCCTGTCAGATGCACACCTGGTGTCAGTCAAACCCAGTTCCTCCCCCAGCTCCCACCTAGTCACATGACAGGGCTAAATCATCAGAGTAAATTCTTCAACAGTGGGTGAGTGTGTGAGCGCAAAAATCATCACAGTTGATCATTTACAATGTATGTTGTTTTTAACTCTTTGTTTCTGTGTTTGTCTGTAATAGTCCACTTGGACGGGGAGAGAATAAGCTGGCCCTTTCTCAGGGCTTGCTTCCAGGGTTACATAGGGATCTACGGACCCCTTCAGCCCCTCCCAGGCCATGGGAGCAGATTGGTCACCATTATGATCAACTGCCCAGTAATGATCACGCCCGTTTACACAACGGATACAATGCAGGGCCGCCGGCACACCTCACCGTCCGAGCCAACCAACTGTTGAAGGTGAGAAGAAGTCACATTATTCACTATGATCACATTTCTCCATGATTAAGTACAAAGCTAAGCCAAGACATGATATTGATGGATGTGTTCTCACCGGCTGAAAATACTCTGTGTGGTTTATGTGGAGTATGCAGGAGGCAAGATATGATCACATAGTTCTCAGTCTGATTATAACCAATATAAGTTTCTGAATCTGGTTAGGGTTAGGGGTTTGTTGCCGTAATTGTTTCTTCTTCATCCTCAGATGTTTGTTTTCTTACGGTTTCGTGCCGGTTGCATAATAATGATATCAATGCGCCCAATTACTCGCTGTGAATTCTGTGGAAAATGACATGCTCTATTGGACGCAATTGGACATTACATTCATTGTGCTCACTTTTGCATTCCTACATACAGCCCCACCGGGTAGAATTTAGAAATTGTCTATAAATATATGCTTGATCACATCCATGTTGTGATGTCAGAACAAATGTCAGATTAAAGCCTACAATTTAATCTACCTACAAGTATTTATATTATTCTATATTTTATCGTGCTTTCATTGTAGTTTAGCACATGGTAATTAGGTGTATACTGTTTTAATGTTAATCTCTCTGTGCCTCTCTCTCTCTCTCTCTGTCTCTCTCTCTCTGTTTCTCAGTATGGCCCCTTTCCTGCACACCATGGGTCGAGGCCCATGCCTCCTCTCCCAGACATGTGGGCACAGTCCCAGCAACAGCAGCAGCCACCACCTAGGGACCCTTACTCTCATGCTAGCCAGTTAAAGCGGCCAGCGCCCCCTTTGGGAGAGCAATCTGTGATCCAGCACACTCCTCATCCTCTGAATAAACCCAGTGAGGACTGCCCCAGCCCAAGCAAAAGGAAGAGAAGCTCAGAGTCTGATCAGGTATTGACCAATTTTTCTCAAAACCCTTTTAGGTTATGTTTCCAGACTTGGACATACAATGCTAATGTGACTCTTTAAATGATTTAAATGAACCTTTTTTTATACCTCAGGCTCTTGCAGACTTACTAGTTCTACCATTCTACAACTTCTAACCAAGCATAATTTGTATTTGCAGCATATGACCAATGCTTATCAGTTCTCTGGACCAGTGGGAGCTTCCCTGCAACAGCCTCAGTCCCACTATTCCACGCCCAAACAGGGCTTCTGGAACCCTTTGCAGAAGGGCACATCCCTGCGCCCAGCTGAACGCAAGACAGAAATCACTGAGTTTGAGGTCAGTAAAAATGGAAAAATTTAAATTGTAAGCCATAATTACTGTTAATTATGTTTGGCTCATCCACCTCTTTGTTTGTTAACAGGACTTGCGCAAACCATCGGGAATGGGTGACTTCAGTTACAAACAATCTCCATCCTCCAAACCCTCACCGATCTCTCCACCTCCCATCTCCACTCCTGGGGGCTATGGACAAAGCAGAGGTCCCTCCGCCCAGCGCCACAACCCCTCCCAGTCACCACAGTCTCTTGGATCCTCTTCTAACAATGTTCACCTCAACCACTCAACAGGCCCTTATCCCAACAACAAACCCTCAGCTCAGACTCGGGGGGAGCAACAGGGCATTCCCACCCACAGAGCACATGGGTCAGTGTTGAGCTCCACCAGCAGCCAGGCACTCCCTCCACAACCATCAACCCAGGCCAACAAAGATCGCCTTGCCCCTACACCAGCACACCATGCCACTGTGCCTTACAGCCACCCCAACTTTCATCCCCATCCAGGGCTGGTCTGTACCACCAGCGCCTCCAGCCATGGGACCCAGGTCGCCGCACCTCAATGCAACACTCAGAAGCCCTGGAAAAACCAGGCCAAACATGCCCATCGTATCCCAGTGAGTGCAAGATTCATAAAAAAAAACCAATAAAACCAGTGAAAATTTTAATAAAGTTTATGTACATTTTTGTTTCTCAATTGTTTCATTTAAAAGCAAGAATTTGAGAATTTTAAGTGTGTCATGGGGATTATGATTTTATGTGAATCTTTGTGTTTTTCTTTAGGATTCAAGTCCCTACCGCCCACTGGTGGAGCCTCAGGTCACCCCTTCATCTATACGGCAGCATAACCAGAGTAAGACTGGGAAGAATCAAGATGCTGGCACTCCCCAACATTTAGCTCCCTCTTTGACTCGAGCTCCAGTTATCACCCCCAACATGCCCTCCTTGGAGCCTTCAGGTCCTCCTTCTCTGGGTCTCTATAGTAGTGTGAAAACTGTTCCTACAATAAGTTCTGTGTCCTCTACAAACTTTTCTGCAGCCACCACCAAGAGCAGTGGGAGAGCCACAGACTCTCTATTGCAAATCTCAAAAACCAACACAACTTCATCTGTGCAAGGTCTCCCCCTTCAAGGGTATCGGGGAACCCAGTCTGTCCCAGAAACCCACTCTCGCCGCCATCAGGACGCCAAAACTCATCATCCCCACCAGGGTCAGAGTAGACCCCACTATAGCCCGATAGTTTCTTCAGTTCCTTCCTCTCTCAGCTCAGGGTTTCAGAGATCAGGAAATAGCGTCATCACCAGCAGGGCTTCAAATAACCTCCCGCAGGTTACCAGTTCACCCCTCCATCGACCACAGCCTGCGGCACCCAACACTGTGAACACAGCTCCTCAGCCACAGTCAGATCTTTTGATGCCCCCCCATGCAGCCCCAGCAGTGTCTCAGGTGCCCCCTGCCCAGACATATCAAAGACCATGTCAGAAACCTGTCGTCTCTAACCCAGAATCCTTTGAGGAAGCGCTGAAAAAACTTGATGCTGAACTGCAGGGCCACATGCAAGCTGAAGAGAGAAGGAGAGAACAGGAGGAAGAAGGGAGAAAACAGAAAAGGGAGAGCAACGAAGTAGGAATGAAGAGTAATGAGGAGTCTGCAATTGAGAGTCTGGAGCACTTGCTGTCAAATAGTGCTACTGATCCACCCCCTCCACGTTTGTCTCCAGCAGCTGCACTCTCCTCAGTCACACCACAGAGCCAGACATCGCCTCCCTGGCTGAGTCGTGGTGGCATTCCCACTCGTCCTCCCATGCCTGGCACAGCTCCCCTAGAAAGGTCTCGTCCACCTCCTCTCACGCCTCAAACAGACTATGCCCGTGAGAAGCAAAGGCAGAGAGAGCAGTGGAACATCAGAGCTTCGCTAAGCCCCCCTTCACAGAATACCTCAGGAATTCCCACATCCACTTGTCCCTCCAACCCTGCCCCAACAGATCCTTCAAATAACCAAACAGTACAGTCAGCATCCTGTCCATCCAAAGACTCCCCCATGCAAAAGAGCCCTCATGAGGTCAGGGCTATGGGTGCTATCCCCAAACCACCAACCTTACGAGAACCCCCAAAACTCTACCAGGCCTTCCCCAGGGACACACTACCATCTTGCCCACCAGCAGGCACACCTTCGGGCAATCTCCACAAGAGTATGCCGAGTGGTGGGCTAGGCAGTCTTGGCAGCAGTGCCAGTAGCTGCAGTGGAGACTCAGATAGTGCCCAGTTTGAAGAGGAACCATCCGAGCTCTTTCCTGATGGTTTGGCAAACATCATGAAGATGCTAGATGAGTCCATTAAGAAAGAAGAGGAGCTGTACTCTGGTCAAAGTGATAGACAGACTGGCCCAGAGACACCATTTACTGTCACTGTGGCACCCATGAAGAGCTATCTTTGTGCTCCTGACCTCATGCCTGCCCTGAAACAGCCATCCACTGAGGATTATTTGACAGACACCCATGCTAGCCCTCCTGTCTTGAGCCGTCAGGGTTCTCTGGCGTCCCCTTGCAGCCGTACCTCTTCACTTGAGGAAGAGGAGGAGACATTGAAGATCATCCCAAAACGCTCCAAAGCAGTCAATACTCAATGTCACGATAACGGAGTTGGTATCACAGGAACCAACTATCGCCACAGTGACCTGGCCAAGCTGTATGGACTTCCAGAAGTTGTGAAGAGCGAGTGTGAGGAGGATGAAGAAGAGCAAGATGATGACACACCTTCTTGTTCCCCACCACCAATGAGGCCGCACCTGCATCAGACAGGCGTGAACAGCATGTTTAAAAATTTGGCCTCTGTGTTGGAGAGCCAGAAGTACGCCTATCGTGGTGGACCATTCGGCCGACCTCCACCATCTGCCCTGGTAGGAGTGAAGTACTCCTCCTCACTTTCTCTGGGCCCAGATATCTGCAGACAACAAAGCACTTCTCCCACATCAGGTTCAAAAAGCCACCCAGGCTTTAGTAATCCAGCCCAAGCCCCAGCAAATACTACCTCAGAAGAAACCCATCCTCTGTCGCCATCAGGTGGCAGAACAGAGAGTAAAGGAGGGGCAATACTGAGCCAGTCGGATCTTTCTGAACATGAGGGCAAAGAAGAGATGCGGAAGCGGCCCAGCTACAAAGATGCTACTGGTGATGTTGAGGTCTCAACTGAAATGGAAAGGAGGCCCAAGCTCACAACTATCTCCGAATCATCACTCGCTGAATTGGGTCGCACCTGTGAGGTGATGTTAAACCGACACCAACTTCCTTCAAAAGCATTATCAGACCACAGCAAGCCAGAGGTGCGGGAGGTGCACAAGCCTGAGAAGGAGAAGGAGCGGAACCGCGAAAGAGAACGAGAGCGTGACCCGGAAAGGAAACACAAACACAGCAGCAGTAGCAAAAAGCATGAGGAGAGGAAAGAGAGAAAGAAAAAACACAGAGAAAAACGAGAGGAAATGTCCCTCTCCTCTACATCCTCCTCCTCCTCATCGAGCTCCAGTAGGCGGCACAAGGAGGGCAAGACACACAAAGAGAGGAAGGGCAACGGGGACCTTCAAAATAAGGAGACGCGGGAGAGAGAGCGAGATGGAGAGAAAAAGAAAAGGAAAGAAGACGGAAGTGAAAGACAAGAGTGGGTTTCTTGGAACAAGGAGAAGAGTGGAAGTTCATCACATCATTCCTCTTCTTCATATGCAATGGGTTCGGCAGACTTCCAAAAGCTGAAGGCTTTGACAGACGGGCCACCCAAAGAGCTGAAGATTCGCCTGATTAAGGTGGAGAGTGGAGACCGAGAGACTTTCATTGCTTCTGAAGTCGAGGAGAAGAAGATTCCCCTGCAGGAGATCAGCATCAAAAACACAGCTAGTGAAATCATCAGATCCTGCAAGTGAGTGATAGGGAGTTTTTAAATGTAGCTTGAACTAGGCTAGCCAGCAAATTATGCTACAGTCATGCTGTCAATGAGTGCTAAGGATCAGGACTGAACTGATCCAATTGATAAAACACTTGCACATTGTATATAACCCATATTACTGATAACCTGATTTTTTAACGCTTCAGGGCAGCCCGCGTGAAAGGCAAATTCAAGGGGTCCTATCTGCTCCCAGCTTTCTCCGTGAAACCAGTTTTGGAGCATGCAATCCCACGGGAGAAGCTCAACCCTCCCACACCCAGCATCTATGTGAGTGTATTACTTTCTTAAAGAACCTGTACGTTTTACCTATGGAAATTTATTCTAATTGGTTCTACCCTTTTTTTTTCCTCGCAGCTGGAGAGCAAGAGAGATGCCTTCTCACCTGTGTTGCTTCAGTTCTGCACGGATCCCAAGAACCCAATTACTGTAATCAGAGGGCTGGCAGGCTCCCTTAGACTGAGTGAGTACTACAGCATCATGTTTGTTGCTCACACTGCATCAAGAAGAAATTTACACCACAGGTTTAGCATTAAAATTATAGAATAGCAATGTTTAGAAGCTACTTGTCTAATTTAATAATTCAACATTTGGAAAACTACAATTCCCTCCAAACTGTTCCCACAAGAGACAATATTCAAGGCGTATGAAGAAACGATTATTTACACTGTGTGTGACTGCATCTCTGTTTTCTTTTCTTATGCACAGATTTGGGTCTTTTCTCCACTAAATCTCTGGTGGAGGCAAATGCGGAACAGGCAGTGGAGGTGAGGACTCAGGTGCAGCAGCCAGCCGACGAGAACTGGGATCCCAGTGGAAAAGGGCAAATCTGGCCCTGTGAGAGCAGCCGATCACACACCACCATAGCCAAATACGCGCAGTACCAGGCCTCCAGCTTCCAGGAGAGCCTCCAGGTTGGACCAGTATTATTTTAGTATAATAGTTATGCTTTACACACAAAATACACTGATATGAGTATCTACTGCTATTTATTCACTTTGTTTTGTCTGTTTCTGCAGGAAGAGAAAGGCAGTGATGATGAGGACGATGATGAAGATGAGAAAAAGCCTGTCATTAACATAGACAGCACAGGCATAACCTCATCAACATCAGGCGTCAGGTATTTTAAGCTACCCAAACCTCAGATTAAATCGATTTATTTTCACCATATCTGTTTGCTTCAGCCTTTGACCACTCTTATGTTACTTGTCTCCATTTCAGCCCTGAACAGAAAACAATGGGCAAAATCATCAAATTTGGCACTAACATCGACCTGTCGGATCCAAAAAGGTAAGAAAACAGTCGAGAGCCGTTTATGTTCAAGGGTTTTCTTTTTCTGTAAGCTTCCTTGATTCTTTTGCCATGCTGACCTCTACTGGTCAGTCTGATGAGTTGCACTCATAACTCAATCGCATACCTTTTCATTACCTTCCAACCTTGTTAAGGATGGATATATATGTCTTACATTTGAATGAATGTCGCCATATTTGATCTAATTCATGGAGTAATCTGTGTTACGGTTACAGCAAGGTGTTTTTCTGTCTTCAGGTGGAAGCCCCAGCTGCAAGAGCTTCAGAAGTTGCCTGCATTCATGCGCGTGTCCTCCAGCGGCAATATGCTGAGTCACGTGGGCCACACCATCCTAGGCATGAACACTGTACAGCTCTACATGAAGGTCCCCGGCAGTCGCACACCAGGTGTGTATGTTTGTGCATCGCATGTGTAATCGACACAAAGCCTGAAACTGCTAAATCAATAGGAGGCAGTCTGTGATGGTCTTCCTAATTGAGGACCACATGTGACATTTACAGCATTTATCAGACGCTTTTATCCAAAGCGACTTCCATTCCCTACCTACAGGGGGCGACAGTCTCCCTG
>JBBPDB010000011.1:2324970-2337585 GCA_037974465.1 Brachypetersius altus
TGGGTGTGTGTGTTTGTGTGTGTGTGTGTTTGTGTGGCGGTTTGTGGGTGTGTGTGTGTGTGTGTGTGTGTGTGTGTGTGTGTTTGTTTGTTGAAAACAAAAAAAAAAAAAACAGGTTCTGCTGCAGACCTCTGTAAAATGGCCATGATACAAATCTGCTCACACGTTTCGTCCTCTACTGTTTTCACTGCCAGGTATGACCATCCTCCCATCTATTCATCCACGTTATCCATCAGTCCGTCCACTCATCTTCATATTTATCTTTCCACTCATCTTCCTTTCTACCCATCTGTCTTTCCATTCACACACTACGTCCATCTATATATCCATTCATCATGCCATCAATCTGTACTTTATCTTATATTTAGCTCAAGCTAACTCCCAGCCTGGTGTTGGAGCATTCTGCCTTTTACCTCCTACACTATTTCTTCTTATCCTTTTTATTCTATTGTTAGCCTATCCACTTTGTGCTCCCTCTACCCATCTCTCCACTTTCTCTTTCACCTCTCAATGTGAAGCAATCAATTAGGGACAGTGTAGCCTACAAGATCAAATCAATTTATCTCTGTCACCGTCATTTTTTTGTTCCTCTCTCAGTCTCTCCTTAAGCATCTTCAGACACCATGTCTGCACAAGATGGGTTTGACTGTTTTACACATGACCCATAGAGCTGATTGCACGTAAACAGGCTTTAATCTCATCATATTTATCAATGTAACCTAGGTGGTACATTGGTAACAGTGTAGTTATTTAATATCCATCCTAGACTGATAGCAAGAGTATTGGTCAGTTTTACTGCTTGTTGTATTTTAATTTACCTTAAAATGAACTAAGCAGAATTTCCAATTGAAATCTTGTCACTAGAGCTTTACAGAAATATGAGTATTTATTCTGTAAAATTAAAGCAGTACCCTTTTAATTTATTTTGTCAAGATTCAAACAAGAGCCAAATGATTACATGGTACTGCTAAAGTATTTTATCTATTTTTCTTGCATAAATTGAGTTATTTGTTCATTTTAAACAACATTTTACATTTAATAGGACCTTGAACTGGACATGAGGCTTTATAGGATACAAGCAAAGAACACATGGTTGAGCATTTTTACTATGATTCTACCACTTGTTTGATTTTGACTAAACATCTGTGATGAATGCAATGGAACAACAATTGGAGTATTGGATTAAACTGGATTTAACTGAAGAGTTTGACTGTTTGACTGTGTGGTCAGGCTGGTGGCTCAGATCCATGATGAACTGCTGTTTGAGGTGGAGGACTCACAGGTGGAGGACTTTGCAGGTTAGCACAAGCCCACATTAAGTACTGTGCTTTAGAAGCAAGGATGTCTAGAACTTTTTGTGTTCTTGCCCTTGTGTGTTTTTCTGTCTGGAAACAGTGGTGGTGAAGAAAACTATGGAGTCCCTTCAGCATATTGACTGTCTTGGAGTCAGCCTCACTGTGAGTAACCAAACAGGTTGTTTTGTTTTCATTGGTAATTCATTATTATTATTATTATTATTATTAATAATAATAATAATAATAATATTATTATTGTCATATATATTAATAAAAAAATGTAAAAACATTATTTAAAACTTACAAACTTTTCAGCTATCAATATATGACCAGGATCGATCACAATATGGTCAATATTGTGTTGCACCCAAAAGTTCTGTATCACTACGTCTCAGTTTCTTAAATGTGTAAAGCTCACTTTCAACAACCTGGATCACGAAAATTATTAATTATAGTAGTCTGTTGATGCATTTTGAAAGAACTCTTCATAAGTATAAACAATTTATCATAAAAGTATTCACTCTTCAGTACTGATTTGTACCATGTATATTGAAATGCCATAGTGTGTTAAGTTGAATTGCAGAGAGTATTTTAAAATGTTTCATTCTGTTTTTTTGGGGGGTAGGGACACCAAACATGGATGGCAGCATCATCTACCCCAATGCTGTACTGATTGTACAACTCTGGACAAAAAATAAAAGACCACTGCAATTTATTTTTAAATCTCTATGAGTGACAAGCATTCTGTCCCAGTGTCTGTTAAATTCCTACTCGAGCACCTCATTCTGCTTTATGAAGTATTGATTAGTGATCACCTGAATCACATCTTATTTAATGAGGAAAAGTGAAACTGAACATTTTTGCAGTGGTCTCTTTTTCCGGAGCTGTATACATTTTATTTTGGTCTATTGGTTATGCAGTTAGTTAATTACAGTAATTTATTGATTACAGTTTACAGATTAAATATTGCAGTTATGTGCCTTGATTTGATCATTTTTATGAGGTATTAATTAATATTAATGTCATACAACTTTCTTAGTAATTATGGCATTAAGTAAAACTGTGTGTTTTATTCTGAACTCAAATGAGTTGGGACCTGTACAATTTTGAAGCAGGGATGCGTAACCGAGGTCCTGGAGGGCTGGCATCCTACCAGGATTACAGTTGTTCAACCCATTTATAGAGTATCTGCATCATATTATGATAGTTTTTACATAGACCTGCAAAAGCACTTATTTTATCTCAATAACACAAATCCATACTTTTGAATGGTCATACTGGAACTTTTGAACGCAAGTTTTTAGTGGTTGCAAGGGGGTGAGATGATGGATGAATTCAGGTTTTAGAGAATATAGGTTCTTTAATCGTGCTCTCCTGATCTCATTATGCTGCTGTGTGCAGGTACCGCTGAAGGTTTCTGTGTCTAAAGGGCGATCGTGGGGCTCCATGTGTGAACTCATCCTCCCCCGTGCTGCTACACACACCTCTCTTTAGCCCCTTCTTTTTTCCCACAGCCTGTTCCACTGTATGTTTGTCTTTCTCTCTTGCTGTACCTCTCTGCTGGGTCTACTCTCATTGCTTTTGCTTTGCCCTCTTTTTCTGTTCTTGCCCACCATTCTCTCCCTCCGATCCTGTCCATCTATCTCTCCTTTCCTCTTTCTCTGAGCTGCAGCCCATCACCATGGCAACCGGACTGCCGCAGCTCCCATTTCTGTTTTTTCTCCAGCCGTATCCGGGGGCAACCGTAGGAGCAGACTGGATTGCACCAGCTCTTACCGTTTCTCTCCGTCTTCTTCTTTTTCTTCTCCTGCTTTTCCTTTAATCCTCTTTTCATCACTACGGTTGCATTTTTGTGTTCTGCTCTCTGGTGTAAACCCATCATTTCTCTAGTTTTTGAAAATTAATTTTTCATCATATATTCTGTATTATTTTTAAATATAGGCTACATTTTCTTATAACTTGTTTTTTTTTTTTGCATTAAGTATTCATAGTTTTATTTCATTAAAGTTATAAAAGTTAAATAATTTGTCACAAAGCATAGCAGCAAGTAGGAATGAATTCATTCAGAATTAACTGGTTGCAGTTTTGTTAACATACATTTATGTACGTTTTTGTATGCATCCAGGATTTGTTATAATGTTATTTTATGGTAATCTCATACAAATGTTAAATATAACTAAATTGATCAATGTTTCCTAAGCTTCATTTTTACAGATTTTAGCTCACTAGCTTTTGTGAGGGGGATCCTGTTACTCTCAGATCATGCTTGTCTTGATGCTTTCTTAACATCTAATCCGACAGGGTCCTACCAGTTTTCTTTTTCAAGAGAACGTAGACACTGTCCTTACATACACACAACACAGTGTCACTGCCAAGCACACTGACCTAGTTTTTCAGTGTCTGGCAAAGGTGTCAGGTCCCCAAAGTCCCTTTTAGTAGGCCCCCTAACAACACACACACACACACACACACACACACACACACACACTCACACACTGAGATGAGCCCTCTGATAAGTGTCCCTCAGTAACCGGCCCCATTACTGCTGAACTCTGTGCCTTTCACTGTCTGCAGTTATAATGGCAACCTCCTTTTAAGACCTTGGGGCTGCTTATTATAAAAGGTTTAACACCCAACTTGGAATGAAAGTGCCTATTCATTTGTCACTCAACTGTATTACTATAGATAAGAAGATTGTTTCTTACATGCTTCTCATTCAAACAGTCTAGTAAGCATATTGTCACTGTTGGAACAAACAGTATGCACACACATGTCCCATTCTGTCTGAAGACTATAAAATGTCCTAATCAAGACTAGGCTCAATCCCTGAATTGACTCTGCTTGATTAACAAGGTTGTTCATAAAAGGACAAATCTAAAGAAGCCTGTACGAGCTTTAGGAATTGTTCTTTTAATTAATACATTATGTACATCCATTTCTTTCAGAATGCAGGAACTCTTTTCTTTACATCTTTACAATGTTCTCATTTGTTGCGCAAAAGAAAGAGACCAGATCAAGAGAAAGAAAAGGAAAAGAAATGAACAGTTACAGCAGTTCAAAAATAACATCAGAAAGAACAAACATCTAAAGAAACTGAGGCATCCTCGTAATTACAGACCTCGAAAGATCTAGGTGATCACAGCGGCCACACAGAGGTTTAAGCAAGGCCTGGCCTGTCAGGTTCTAAAGCCATACATTCTACCCTCCCCTGTTCACCCTTGTACGTGGCCTGATTATTAGTATATTTAACAACTCCTACCATACACAAACACCCTGTCCCCATGTTCCAGTTGACCCAGCCCCATGTGTAGTTGCATATTGTCTCCCTGCTGTGCTTTGTGTGGACTTGTTTCCATAGAGACAGGCGGCCAGTGACTTGACTGAAATGACTAAAACCCTCCCATTAACAGCACTGTTGTATCAAGGGGCTTGCTAGCAATACATGCTAACACAGGTACAGGAACCTGTTAAAGCTCCATTCACATATCATGTCTTGAGAAAAGAGTGAAGAGTGCAGAACACAGCTGGAGATTTCTAGCAAACTGTCAGGGACTTACAGTGCATTATACTTTGACCTTTTTTTTCTTTGCTACACCAGTAACAGATTGCTCCAAACGTAAAAGCCCCTTGCTACCTTCAGTACTGAGAAGATGCCCCTCCCTCTGAAAGCTGCTCTTGCCCTGACTGCCCAAAATGCATGCTGTTTGTATACTGTAAATTTGTGCGTATTTTGAAGTTTTGAAGTTGAATTTCAGTAAGTTCCATGAAAATATCTTAAAATAAGTTAACATTTTTTCATAGAATTTGTTACAAAACAATCATAAAAGATTTCCCAGCTGCTATTTACAGTAAAATACACTTTACAACTTTACATGTATTAAAATGGTATTAAAAAAAGTTAATTCCTTTCTTTTTTTTTTTCTCTTTTTGTTCTCAGGAAAAATCATGAAATCTTTCTTGATGTTGCAGCATTCCAGTTAAAGTGTTGCTTACGTTGCTACTGTTATTGTTTATAGTATTTAATGCAGAAATCAACTTGGTTGAGACTTCTGCATCTGACCAAATACAGGTTAGAACATGGAATAGCTTTCAGAGGGCTTGGAGCATCGCTCATTAGTCAGCTTGAGCGGTGACCTCTCCATGGACTGCCAAACTGTACAATGCATTACATGCAGCAGTAGATCACCGTAAACCATGTAATTCATATTCAAGTTTAGTAAAAACACATTAGTCAGTTAATAGAAAAAAGAAACAAAAAATAACCACTTGACAGTCATGCCTATCCAACCGGCCTTGACCTGTCAGAGGTGACTGTTACCGACACAGCCACCATCACCAGTGCAGCATGTGGGATCGAACATGAATGCAGCATTTTTACCTTTTGATTCCTAAGTTTGTACTTTGTAATATTCACGTTTGTCTTTTTCTCCCCCCGTACATGTTCACTTTTTATTGCTCAATTAGATGGCACACGGGTTCTACCTCCAAATGATTCCTTGACAGCAGTGGTAATAACACTTGCACACACTGACAGATAAACGGCATCAAAACTCAGCAAAAAAAACACCTTCAGCCTTCTGGAAAACAAAAAATAAAAAAGTTTTTACTAATACACTTTAATATGGTGTGTCATACATTTGCATATGGTACATACTTTCTGTTGGCAAAAAAGCAGGATATAGAAAAACCTGAAAAGAAATCCATAAAAATAAAAATACAATTGATTTGTTACAAGTGCTTCTGCATTATTGGCACCTGCATCCATGATCAAGACAGAGTGCTTTTAAGCAGAGGAGTGAATGGGGGCGGCTGGGGATCCACGCCTTGGCGCCTTTCGCTTGTACCAGATCCCCTGAGGGAGAACAACTGAAGAAGCAAGGCATTCTTCCACTGTGAATCCTCCAAGCACTGCCCCAAACCCCCCCGTCCTCTAAAAAGTGGAATATTCCTGTAGCAGCCATCTTCTCATGCAGGTTACTTAGGTCCATCTGAATGTCTCACATTAGCAGTAACTTCCAGCTCATCATTCAGACACACACACTGGATATTTATGTACAACAGACACTCGAATGCTGTTGTGTTCTGAAAACAATATGAATCTTAGCTGCTCATTAACGTTTCATTAACTTGGAGTTTATTTCTGAAGAGATTCTCACTTTACATGTTGCAAAGCCTAAACATTCCCCCGTTCTTTCTTTTTAACACCTCTGAACCATTCCTCAGCACATCCTAGCTGCTATGCTTCAGCCTTCACTGTTACAGCAGTCATCAGTATTACAGCTGCCTGCGATATAACAGCATGTTTACAGTCGTTCAAATGCACATTTAATTTCTTCTGCTTTTTGTGCAAAACTTTCTTTTCTTGTGCAAACTACAGTAACACAGCCAAAGAGCACTTTGCATGTTAGCAACACTCCAGTAATTGCGATTCAGTTGACATGTGCCGACATATGGGTGCCATAAATCGGAAAAGGCCGGTTTTGATACAGTTGCAGCACACACAGTTCTAGAGCATCCAAGAGCTCATACATTACAGCCTGCCTCTTACATTCAGTAATCCGTATCTGCCGTCACTCTGGCTGTGTTATCTTAACATATATTGATCAAAACATTGTTAACTCACAGACAAACTGGCATTTGTGCAGTCTGGGTTTTTGCTGATTCTCTACAAACATGCACTGGATCACGGTGTGTTCCTGTTTGGTAGAAGGCATATGACACTTTATTGGGAAAGTGAGCATGGATTATGGAGTACTAGTTCAGGTAAGGCCTTTTTTTTTTTAAAGATCTGTATAAAATGGAGTTCATATAGGTCACCAGCTCTGGGAAAGGAGCTATATGTAGGATAATCTTTCTGTGCAAGTTTCAATTAATGCTGATGTTATTGTCTTATAAATCACTGGCAGATACCGAACGGCAACCAACTTACTATTACCAATTTGTCTCTAAATGGGCTTATAACCCTGCTTTTTATGCTAAATTGGGCAGAATATGGCTAATATGCAGTTACAAAAACATCAACTGCATTGACCAAAAGTCAAAAGATTCAAAAATAGCTCTGCATAATCATCAACAGACTTTAAGCAGAGGTTTTATCATTTGTTTAATTGTACATGTAGCTCCTTTAAGTGAGGTTAGTAACCTGTCAGCTATGGAACCTGTCAGCAGCAATCAGTTAAAACATCCAGACGTCTCACACAAGTCCAATTTCTTTGACAACTTTGAGGTTGTCTGTCTTGGATTTGTTCAGTTTGGTGTTGCGCTTCATGTTTGGGATGTTTGGTAAGACATCCAATTTTAACAGCAAGAGTAGTTATAATGAATCAGAAAGCATTTGCTTGCTATTTCAACTCCCGTGTCCAAGCATGGTGGGCCATCTTACTTGTTACAGTGAGAAGCTCTTAAAGCCACAAGATTTGATCTCGCCTGTCATTTAGGTTAATAAAAATATAATGCTGCATTCAGTTGAATACTTTTTTCAGGCTTCTTACAGTAAGCAGGATATTCACCACCTCCATAGCTTAAGGTGAAAAAAACTTCTTTTTTTTTTTTACATTAAACAAATAACATGAAAAAAAATAATTCCACTGTTAAGACTTCAGTTCTGATAGATTGTGTTTTTCGTAAACATTGTTCATTCAAAGACATGTTCATGCAAAACAGTAGTTTTTTTTTTTAACAAAGACACACACTGTTATATGTTTTGCTAAAAATAAAAAAGAAGCTTGTTCTACTTTTTTTTAAACAGAGTTTACTTTTCCAGGGCAGGCACCGTACGCACAAACCAGGTACAGAGGCATGCCACACACTTGCATTGCTTTTGCATTCTACTTTTGGCAGCTGTGATGTCATCGAAGCAGCGAACCAGTAAGTGTGTGTATTTCAATTCCTAGACTTTATCCTCTATTATGCATTGCGGCCCACCGCAGACTTTCTTGGATACCAAAAGGATCTGTACTGCGACCATGACATCACAGAGGGAATTTTAGGGATAGTACAAGCTCATGGAGAAAAAGCAGCGCAACAAGGCTCAGTGGCGCATGCAGAGATGAAGTGGAGTTTGAGGGAGATGGGGATGGGGATGGGGATGGGGATGGGGATGGGGATGGGGGGTCTGGCCCAGGGTTGCAGTCAGATTAATGGATGGGAATGGGGTTAAAGTCGAGGGAAATTGGTAAGGGTCGTTTTTTTTCTTGCACTACGTTACTTATATTTCACATTTAGTTTCTTAACTCTATACAAGAATATGTAACAAATGAGGCTTGCTGTGGTTAATATCTCTCCTGTTGCTGGTACTGGGATAGGAGAATGCAGATGATGAGAGAGATTTCTGTTATGTCTGTCATGTGTATGTAAATTCAAATATTTCACATCTTATAATATTTCTACATATTGAATATGTATGTAAAATATTAACATTTATAGATTGTGTCTTTATGCAGTCAATTTTCAGATCAAAATTTGTGCTCAGGTTGTTTCTTTTCTGCCAAAATATTGCTGTGAGTTCACCCACACAAAATAAATCCAAATTTCTTGAGTTCTCACTAATAGTTTTTTAGAAACATTTTTGTTTTAGATATTGTAAGGAACGGTAGCATTGTACAGTTTTAATACTTATAAAACAGTAGTGTTATGATTGATCATTTTCCCTTATGTCAGTGATAAAATTAGACAAACATTTTTGAAAACAACATATCTTGTATGATTTAATGCATTAATTTATGTGATAATGTATTAGTGGATTAAATAGTCATTAATTTGTTTTTTTCTGCAACAGGTGCACATTTAATTGCCAATTTTTGAAGGAGTAATATTAAGACATTACAGATCAATAATACCTGTTCAATATCTGAACAGGAAAAGAGTGATGTACTAAAGAGAGAGGCGAAGAGTCTTATATACATATATATATATAGTACAGGACTCTCGCTTTTCCCACAGTAAACTCATAGTCATGTGCTCTGATTAACATTATCTAGGAATTACTTTTAGCAGTTTTAGCAGTGGTGACTTTACTGTTTATTTCTCTTCCTTTTCTTAATACATTAACTAGTTGCCTGCTAGATTCATGTGTATCTAAAAGAGTGGTGTGACATTGGAAAGGGTGGACTGAGCCTCAATGATATCAATCCACCTTTCCTCTCTACACCCCTCCGTTGATTCCCCTATCTTTCGGAAAAGTCCATGCTGGCTCAGATCAGCCCTTATAGTAGATGCAAAAGAGTCTGACAGACCGACCTTTTGCCTTGGTTTGGTGTATTGATATTTGGTTTTGGGGAGATTGACAACATATTACTAGTTGGGAAGTTCAATCGATACTATGTTTCTACATGTACGAAAAAATACCAACTAAATCAAAAAGACAAAAAAACTTAGCAGTTTAAGAATGAATAGAAATAGTGGTAGAAAGAACACTTACGACCTTTTAAAAAAATAATAAATAAGTTGGTTTAAGAGGAGTGGGTTGGGTTTGAGTGATTCTGAGGGTCGTTGCCGGCGTTCATATTCTTTCACGTGTGTTCTCACGTTCACTCTTTCGTTCACTCTCACGTTTTCTCACTCTTCGTGGAGCTGTAGCCTGTAGCGGCTGTAGCGGATCTGGAAGAAGAGCCTCTCGAAGAGCGAGCGGCTCATTCCAGGCAGGGTGTAGTCCTCACTCTCGCCCACCCTCTGGAAACCCAACGATTCATACAGCTTGTGGGCGGCCATCTTGACTGCTGTCGTTCCCAGAACCACGGCCGAGTAGTTGTTGAGCATAGCAAACTCCAGCACCCGCCGACCCAGCACCTTCGCAATGCCTTTCCCACGGAAACGAGAGTCCACCGACATGCGCCGCAGCTCCACTGTGTTGTCTTCCTCTCGTCCCTGTGCCGCTACGATGCCCACCACTTGACCTTCTAGAACCGCCACCCAAAAACGAGAACCTGCAGAAATACCACACGGAGAACTCAACATTTGCAGAACATAACATTTCTTACTAGTAAACACTCAATGATCCAGTACTATAGCATGATGGTTCCAGTACTTCTCATTGTTTGTAAAATAGAATAACACTACACTAATATTGTATTCCGCCTGTATTATCTGCAAATTCAAATTTGATTCAGGGAGAGGCACATGCATAAGCATCTATAAAACATACAGTTGAACGGTTTTCAGAAAAGTGGCCTTACACTGCTAGAAAAAATCTACACAAATTACAGCCCTATATATATTTCACAGTTCATTGTCATCACTGCTCATGAAAAAAAAACATAATAACCTAGATCTGAGGCTATTATTTATATTTATAGTCTTATATTTATAGTGAAATTTCTCTAATTGTTAAGCTTGTAGTTGACTGTTATTGGAAAACATTGGTCTCACAAATTAACTCAATTCCCTGCTAGAAAAAACATGCTACATAATATCATTTTGATATTATCACTCTTTTGTACTTGTTGAACTTCAAGGCAGACATGATGCAGACATCACCGATGGTTTTTCCCTAAAAAAAACTCATCTCCTGGGTGCTGTCCTCCACCAGCTTATTACACTTTCCACGAGCGAATCTCTTCCTGTCTAAGAACATACTGTCTTAGTACTGGATGACTTTCTACCTTAAAGCCCTCAGGCAGATACTTTCAAGCAATCTGAACTCTGGCTATTTCCCTTTGGCCACTGCACAGCGCTGTTCATTAGCCCAGCTGTAGTTGTTTCATTAAAAATGTGCCACACATATTATTGCTGCATTATTAATGATATGGTTATGGAGAAAGTGATAGAAGTCATTTAAAAATAGCCTACGCTAAGATGTCTGCTGCGTACACTGAGTGAATAGAGTTGGGTAGTGTTTGATCTGTGCATCTGAACTCACTTGCGGCCTGAGGAGAGTCAGCTGATACCTGACGTATTTCACTTGTATAATTACAGTAAAGTTTGTCAGCATGAATGTCGCTACAAACAGAACCACATATCTTTTGAAACGTGAAACTGCAGGATCAGCACACTGACTACTCTGACTGTCATGTTGTTACACCAGACCCAGGATCGATATTAATGTAAGAGGATGCTCAATAGGTATGAAGCAGTGTTATAAATGGAGTACTTCAATCAAAAATGATAAACAATAAATTAAAGCCAATAGCCACCAATCCTTCATTCATAGTTATAGGATTTGCTAAAAGTATTTCTAAGTAAAGCTGAGGTCAAAACTGATCGTTTTAACTTTGGTAATGACTTTTGACTGCCTCCAAAACATGATCTGATACTGTCTGCCTTCATCACGTACCAGTAAGTGGGGAAAAATGATATGATGATATAAATTATATAACATTTCACCTACCCCGCCTACCACAACCCCCTCAATTATGGGAAATGCTCAGCTTGCTCAGAGACCATCTCTCATACAGTGTTTTTTATATGTCAGGTTACAGGAGAAAATGCGCTGTGATATGGTTATGATTCACATGGATTTTTACTCCAATTAAAATTTGTTTCTGTGGGTTTGAGAAAGAGTTGGGACAAAATATTTGATTAGAATAAATCTATCCAGTTGTGACTACTTAAGTAAATAATTAAATTCATCTAAATGGGCTTTTTCATGGGGGACAACGCTGTGGCGCCTGGGGACTTGGCTGAAATAGGAACATCATTTTGTATTATTTTGTTTTCCATGAAACTAAAGCTTCTGTCCTCTCTCTGTCCTGTCACACATTCATTCAGTAGTGGCAATACTGCAGCAGGATGATAACTCGGTGTGTGGTGGGTTTTTAAGGCTTTCTCTGGAATTATTGGATTGAATGTCCCGTATTCTTGTTTTACTCACCATAACAACTGTCATCTATGGGCTAGATCATTTCAATTATTCTGCTTTTTTCATTAAAAACAAAATGCTGTCATTTCTTAGAACCTAAAAGAACGACTCTCAGTAACTTATCGTTTTCAACATGTTGCGGAGAGAATGCATTTCAAATCCTTTAATCCTTTGGCTTTTAACATGGGAACTATACTTTCGAGGCTTAGCCATCATAACTTTCAGCTAGTGCACCTCAGTCCTGAAACTCTGATCCTCAAATATAAGGCAAATTAAGCTGTCTATAATTTTTTACATTGCCTCGGACGATTTCCCTGGAGAAGGGAGGTCAGCTGTTTCTGTAATGTCTGTAATGTCTAGCAACTGATCTCAGACCCCATCCAGAGAAGCAGCAGATTATACCAGAGAGGCTGCACAGACCATGCCTGTCATCTCTATGATCATGGAGATTGCTCTGTGTGTGTGTGTGTGTGTGTGTGTGTGTGTGTGTGTGTGTGTGTGTGTGTGTGTGTGTGTGTGTGTGTG
>JBBPDB010000011.1:2340856-2353419 GCA_037974465.1 Brachypetersius altus
GTGTGTGTGTGTGTGTGTGTGTGTGTGTGTGTGTGTGTGTGTGTGTGTGTGTGTGTGTGTGTGTGTGTGTGTTGGGATTGAAGCACTCCGCACCATCTGTTTTGAAAGAATCCGAGCCAGGAAAATTGTGTGTGTATGTGTGCGCGCGCGAACAGTTAATTTGGAATGCCAGTTCTGCTGCCATGTGTGCGTTCACAGTGCAGTGACCAACAAAGAACATGTCATTGCTGAAAGTGAAGTGCAATTTTTAGACTGGCAGCGAAAATGGATGCAGAGAACCATTTTGCTCAATGGATCATCAGTGTGAGTCAAGTTCTAGAGTGGGAGTATTCAACTCTGGTCCTGCAGGGCCCGTGTCCAGCACAGTTGGGGGATTTCCCCACTTAACCTAGTAATTAACAGGTGAGCTGAGGTCAGGTATGACTGAGCACAGAAATCAAGAAACCAGGCCTCCAGGACTGGAGTTGGATACCTCCTGGTTTAAAGGCTTTAAACAATGCCTTATACTATGATCCTATGTCCAGATAGTGTCAAAAGCAAGTCAAATCTAAAAGCCCATTAACCCGTAGGGGGTCAAATTTTCCAATATTGGTTTGCTGGGCTCTCAGAAGAATTCCATTCCATAATTGAAATTCCGTGTTTAAAATGTTGTTTTCTGGTTACTCCCTTTTATTTACAGACAGTGAATTACAGCATGATTTTAGGCCAGGAGACTGGTAATAGCGGAAAGAGTGGGGGCTTAATATTCTCTCATATTACTCACTCTTGCTCTCTGCTGTTCATCTTAAAGTGATTAACTATCATTCAAAACCTAGTGCAGAAAGGAAACTGAGCCTTTAATGTGTCTAGTATCTTTCTAACCTGTGTAAGGGCCTGACTAGGGAATTAAGGTAAGAGATTTTGAGCGGGAATGGATAGCATGTTGGGTTTTTTGTTTTTTTTTACATTTCATTGCACTTCAGTGCATTCATATTGTTCTTATCAATATTTCTGTGTGCAGTGCTTTCTGAAGGCATCTCTACAGTGTTTTTGCCCCTCTTTTCACACCCCTCCCCTCGTGTGGGTGGCCATAGGGAAAAGAAAGCATGCTGAGGGTATGGATCCATGTCCAACAACACCAAGTCAGCATTTTCACACTGTCTGTCCATCATCTTACCCTGAATAACCACACACCCACACACACATATATGGGCTAATAAGGAGCCAAGCTTATACACTTATTAAAATAGCCATACACAGCTTTAAATGCTCCCTGGGCGCTGTGTTCCTGGCTGCACGCTGCTCCACTTGCTGAATGGGTTAAATGCAGAGGAAGAATTTTGTGCTATTCGCTCTGTGTGCTGTGGTGTGTTCATGTATGACAGAAAGGTCACTTTCACTTTTACTTACTTTAATGGAGTAAAAAATGCTAATGTGTGTTTTCCACACAATTGATTAACCACCCCTTCCCTCTTATGAAGCAGTACATCTGCCAGACTCTCGCAAACTCTTCACTAATCAGATATAAAGTATTTCAAATGTACAGATAGAAGCGCAGTATGTCCAGATACACTAGAGAGCCTCATGCTGATCTTGATATAAGTTTATGTTAACTATATTTGAACTGTCGATGAAACAAAATACACACATGCACTCAAATTCTTAAAACACACACACTGATCTACCCTAGTGAGATATCGTACATCCATAAAACACACCAACTCCCCATTCAATCACATTCTCACATTTGCAACACACACTATATCCCACTCTCTCTCTCTCTCTCTCTCTCATTTTTCCAATGTATGTGCTTGTGCATGTGTGCGTTTGATGGCTCCATTAACTACAAGGCTATTACTGTGAGGGTATTAATCACTATGCCAGTGCAGCTCTTGGTGTACACTCATTAGTTTTAATGCTGTACATGTGTGTAAGCAGAAATACAATCTCCGCAACAGCCTTCAGTCTTCGTCAAACCATTTTGTTACTCTGTGTGGTGAAGGACCACGATAGCTTTTAGTAAAGTAAAAACCAAAACCATTATGTGTGGTCACTTAAATGTTTCACATGCTTCAAAAGGTTTGTGCTTGTTACTTTGTGTTTGTGTTTTAATGCTACTTTAAGTACCATTAAAGACAGACTGAACCTCAATTGGATCTTTAAGCTCTATATAATGCAAATGCCATTTTTAGCCAGTAAATAATAAACAATAATTACAAGCCTACTACTACCACAGGTCAGAATCATCAGAGATAAGTTTATGTGGGTTTTATAGTGTTTTATAGTGTTAGTTCTTCCTGAACATACAGTTTTCGTGATGAAACTAGTTATATATTGCATTATGGTTGGTATAATTAGCATGTAATAATCATATGCTGAGTGTTTTTGAAGAAACAGTGGTAGCTGACTGACACTGATCATTATATCTATGCCACAGTGTGCGCCTATCTGACGTTGCACTGAAAATATTGAAACAGTTCTTGATTGGTGCCTGCGGTTTAATAAAAAATGCATGCAAGTCTATTGCAAATCTAATATAACTCATAATTCAAAAAGTTGACGTGACTGAAAAAAACTGAAAGCAGATCTGAAATCAGCATGAAAAACTGGTTTAGAAAAGTGTGCTGTAGTTTCTGATGATTACAAAAATATTGTTTTGTTGACCTGTGTTATTATTATTAATAGTAGTAGTAATGTGTGTATATTTGGATGCCAAAGTAAGATTGGAAATCACATATAGGAGCTAATAGACCCATACGCATATGAAGCATCATTTCTAAGTGTGCATGTAATCCTACCTTTCCAGCTCTACTCCACCCCCAAGCTCACTTCCTCATAATTAAGTGACTAACCCAGCTAGAGGTCGCGACCTTAACATCATAAAGCGGCCATACCTTCTGTTCCAGTAAAACATGTTCACAGGCTGCATTTAAAACGCCATAGGATTGGAGTTGAGGGGGAAGAGGGGTTAATTACACTTTACTATGCCTTGGGGCTCTGGGTTAGTACCACCTAATAGATTTTAAGATAAGAATGCAAACTTAAAGGTTAGAAGATGTGTGTCCGTGTTCTACTGGTTCATGACCTGAACTTCACTTAAAACACAAGCAAAACTCGGGCTTTAATGACCAGTTTGCCTTTTACATTTTGGCTCAACCCATTTGCAGCGTTGCTTTGTCTGGCTTTGGTTCTTTTGTCCCCGCTTGCTTGAGGAATACACTTGAGATGAACATTCAGCACAAAAATATTCAAAACGTTTTCTGTTTTCACAGTAATGTGTGGAAAATGTTATCATCTCATGTATCACGTGTAGTCTTTTATAAATAAGTAGTTCTTTTCATTTACAAAACAGATGTGATTTTTAAAAATGAATCATCCTTAACCATTACAATGCTTGGAAATCATATCCTATGTTAACAAACTATATTGCTTGATAGAAGAACTGTTTATTGTTACTATAATTAATAGTAAGTCGTTGTTAAGTTAGAAGTTCAGATTGAGCATGGCATTGTTTTAGAAAAGCATTAAGCCACTTGTGTGTTAAAGGGTTTAATTCTGTTCATTGTTGTACCTCCCACTCCTCGCACAACCCAAGACCCCCAATCGCCTATGTCTTTGTTAGGTTATTCTGAATGCACTGCACCGACACTGCCTGTTGTTAACTTCCATATGCTTCCATTATCTGAATGGCATATTTCTATTGTCCTGCAGACATAAGAAACAGATTGATTCTCTGTGAGAATAATCAAAGTGAGCTGGAAAAAATGCAGATCTGCAACATTAAAGGAGCATCTCTCTGAAGCTGACAGATAACGCAGCTCCTCCGGCAGCAGCTTGGAGAAAACGAGGGAGAGAGGGAGGCTTCCACATTAACATAAAGAGTCGAAGACAGTCAGAGAGAGAGCTTCCCCAGGGAGACCCCTTTGTCTGCATGCTAGCAATATGCAAAACCACCACACACACAAATGCGCGCGCATGCTGAGGCTCTGCTTTACAGCCATCTCCTGACCCAACTCTCCTATTCTCACTCTTTTTTTATCTCGGCTAAAATAAGACGCCTGTACTGAGCTGATATTCTAGAACAGTCAGGTGATGTTTTTTAAGGACAACAGCCAGCATCTCCTCTAATACCTTCCCACAGTATCCAGATCATATTGTTTGCTGTGCGGTTTAGGTTTTTGCCGCTATCTTAATACAATGTCCCTGAAATGTTAACGTTCTCCCATACAAGAATCTTATTTCTACAATTTCTATCAGTTTTCTTATCATGAAATGTTCACACATTATAAACAAATGGTGCCAAAATAACTGAAAAGAGTTAATATTTTTTTAATGTGTAGATTTTATAGGGCTACTGACTATAGATCTATGTGGGCATTGGGGTGCTTAAGGAGTGCTTTTTATGACTACAGGGTGCTTCCAATGCATCAAGGCTACAATACACAGGAGAGGTGAATCTGAGTTCACTCAGTAGGGTACTTATTCTTATATCATAAGGGCTCTTGCTGGGAGATATTGTACTAGATACTGGCCAAACAGGAAAACTGCTTCTTTTCAGGAGTGCACAGTGGAGTGCAAACCCCAACCCCCAATACACTCATGAAACATGTTTTTCTTATTAATACTGGGGCACCTGGCCTTTAGTGGCAGACATTTCCTTTTGTCAATACACAACACACACACACACACACATAAGATGCAGAGGAGATTAGAGTATTGGTTGTCTGAATTGGGCAGGGACCATAGACGATGGGACACAGATGTGTGTGTGTGTGTGTGTGTGTGTTGGGGGTGGGGGTTGTGCATGCCATGGGCTACTCATACTTACTCATGAGTGGGGTCTCTTCTTGTATTGCTTGTATGAAAAGTTACAATGTATTTATAAGTGTGTTTGTGTGTGTGTGTGTGTGTGTTTTCCTTGCTTTACTTGTTGGTTGTCATTAAGAAATGAGCAACTACATTCCATCCAGACATGACTGGTGAATGTCTTAACTGCAATTGATTAGCCAAAGCAGAAGTCAATCATTCTCAGGCCGAGGGAAGCAATGATGGAATTGCAAACATCTGCGTAAATGACTTTCTGAGCCTGACAGTTAACATTCTAGCCATGTTTGAGAAAACATTATTATTGGGTAAACATTTCCTAGATAAGGAAATTTGTTCGAAACATTTAAAACTTATTTACTGTTGCTCACTCATCGTGCCTTCTTTGACATTATGCAGCATAAATTGAAGGTACTGGATTACTTTGAGAAACGCTGTGTACCATAGTATAACTAAGCCTAAACTGTGTCTGATCGTATCGTTTTGCACACAAGCAGCAGAAACGAGTCTCATCATTCTTGGTGCTATGCGGCACCAAAGTGTGTATCAGCGATTTTTCCCCTCCCGCGATCAATAGACCCACGTGACCCTGAGCGCTGAGCCAAGCCCAAGCTGAGCACAGACTTGCTGCATATTTTATGAGTCCACTGCATCAAAGAAGTACTTCAGCCAATTAACCCATACTGGACCACTAAAGGGAAGCGTTTAAGATGGGATTCGATGTAACATCACTGACAACTCTTTCTGAAGGGTTAGTGCTGTGTACTCTGGCAGTGTGCTTTGTAGGACTCCTCCAAGACTGGAGGTGAGATGTCCTAACTGTGAGTGTACACTTTATGCTTAAACATACTAGAAGATGATTGTGCAGATTTTAACAGAACAGGGCACACTTGAGCTGAGTATGTCACAAAAATTTCTTACCAGTTTCTCCTTTGGCTACAAATAACTATAAATAGTCACTGTAAATGAATTGTTAATCAATTCAAGTTCCCAGATTTTCATTTGCAACGTGTGAATATTGGCAAAGTGGATGACTAGTGTTACGTCTTACCTGTTGGTTTCATGTAGTATGATTCAATATCGGCCATATCTGTGTGAAGTGCGCAGTCCAGGTAGCTGAGGATGACTTTCCTGCTATAATAATAGCGCGCTCCCATTAGAATGAGCGGCGTGCAGCATGTCAGCATGACGGACTTGGTCATGACAAAGCACATTACTATGGAGAAATGGAAGAAAAATAAACGTCACCTGTCAGAAAAGAGAACCAAAGTTTGATTTTTGGTAGAGGAAAGACCCACAAAAAAGACAGAACAGGCAATCATACATTTTGACACAATGTGGATTTATACTATGGGTTATCCATGTTAAACGTGATCCTATTACATAATCATTGTTGCAAAAAAGATGATTGGTGAGAATAGCTAACTGTATAAATTCTTGTAGTGTGGGGATAGTGTCAGTGGAATAGTGCTGTGAGGAAACAGAGGTCTGAAGATGGCAGTGTGTGTTGGTGTTGATTAGTTGGAGGCATGGCCACACGGTGGCACTTCTGAGAACGCGCACAAAAAAAGCTGCGCCACGTGTGCTGCAATACCGCTTCTGTCCGCTGCACAAACACTGGCGCTGTGGAACACATACACTCGGTCCTGTTGCCCACTACACACACATACACACACACACACACACACACACACTTCAGGGAAAGTTTACCAGTAGCCCATAGTGCTAAGTTTAAATTCATATTTCTTCAGTTTATAACACCAATTACTTAAAATTGGGGACAGTTTAACAACTAATCTTTATGCAGTTTAAGCTTAAATTCATACATCTACAGTTTATAACACCAATAAATTAAAATTGGGTACAGTTTAACAACTTAACTTTATGCAGTTTAATGCAACACTTAGGTTGAAAAAACTCAAATGGGATGCAACTGCATTTTTTCTTAAACCGAAATGTACTTTAGTTCCTATAGTACCAAGCATGAGCATTGAATTTATTGCTGAAAGAACCCTCCACTGTACCCCAAAACCATCCATTCTTTCAGTTATGTATTTTTTACTCAAGCATGCATTCATTCATTCTTTCACCATGCACACACAGCATGCTTCTGAACCCCAGCCTCTTTGTGGGATCAAAATGTGCAAGTGTTATTTTTGAGCATGGGTAAAAGAGGGGAACCCACTCCAGCTGGACCTCGTTATTGTGTGTGTTATAGTCCTTTTTTTTTAAATTAGGATGGATTAAATATTTACCTTCTCAGTGTAAAGGTTCAATTAAAATCATTACTTTGGGGTTATTTTAAGATATAATATAGATAAATGTGCTCACATTAACCTAGGAATTAGTCTGCCATGTTTGCAAATAAACTGCTTGTAATTATGAAACACTAAAAGGAACTTTTATGCATATGAATACACACACAGTGACACAAACACACAAACTGAAATTGGAGTGTGCCATTCCTCTGTCCTGAGGGGTGCTGATTTGCACAGGATGGTGTTTCTAAGATGATGCTTGCATCGAGACAAAGGGTTTTGCATCAGTGGCCTGAGAAATGTCTCAGTTTCTGGGACTGGCTCTGTTTAAAGTGTCATAAATCATCAGTATCATCAGCAACAGTATTATTATCGAGGGTTTGATAGTTAGTAAAGTCTGCACCCCATGCACATGGAAGTGGGGAAAAAAGAGAAAACGTGTCCGTGATGCAGCACGCACGTACCCCCTTGTCCTCCCCTTCCTCCGTCCCCTCCCTCCCCCATACCTGTCAGCACTGCGTAGAGGAGCTGAGTGTGCGGCTGCTGTCTGAGCCCCCTGAAGGCTGTGTTGGGTATCCTCTCCATGATGCCCTCGTAGAAGATGCGCCGCACCTCCGCGTGGTCCTCGCGTTCGAAATCGCGGATGAAGACCCTATCGCGTCTCGCGCCCTTCCCGGGACTGGGGGGCCACATGGCCAGGGGCTCGCGCTCGGGCCCCGGTATGGACTCGTGTTCGTCCGAAACGATTTTAGTCTCGCAAACCATTTTTTCAGAAGGAGACGAACAATGCATGCAAACCAGTTAAATCTGGGGGAAAAAAGAAAAAATGAGGAGAAAGGAAAAAAACGCGAAAACGTAAAAAAAAAAAAAAAAACAGTGTATGAAGATGGGGTTTCTCCTGTTGTGTTGGGGAATGAATAGAAGAGGAAAAGAAAAGAGAGATGACACTGCAACCCTGAGCTTTGTCACGACCGAGAGATGCCGGTCGACCCGCTGCACCGTTTATACAGCCCAGAACACGCGCTGCTGGGGGCGGGGCCTGCTGCGGAACGCTGATTGGACAAGAGAGCGCCACACGAATCTTATTGGAGAAGAGGGATCAAAGGAGAAATATCCCTTTATCAAATAAAGATGGGAGAGAGAAAGACATGGAAAAGAAAAAGGGAGGGAAATGTATACAATAATGAGAAGAGGAGGGATGAAGAAAGTTATAGAGTGAGAAAGAGAAACATATTTAGGGAAATATAAGACGGAATAAAGAGTGATAGAGAGGAGATCGGGAGACCGGGATAAGAAACAGAAGTGAGTGAAAAACTGATAAAAATAGATATAAAAAGAAAGAGATTTAAAAAAGCATGTGAAAAAGCGAATTGTTTTTTTTGGTGGGGGGGGCGGCGGGTACTGCGTTATTACATAAAGAACTGCCTTAGGTTGGTGGGTGTGTCTGGGGGTGTCGAGGGTGAGATGGGACTGGTCTGAAAAGGTTCCTGGCGCATCTCGGCAGTGAGGGGTCTGAGCGCGCGTGTGTGTATTGGGAAGGGGTGTGTCTGTGTGTGTGTGTATGTATCTGTCTCACTCTGCGAGGCATTTTTGCTGCACTGCAGTGCTCCTGATGAGGTTTTTGTTCCCTAACCCTCCCTCTTCTGGTCTTGGGCTTCCCGCCTTCTCGTATGTGTGTGTGTGTGTGTGTGTGAGAGAGAGGGGGGGGGGGGGAGAAAGAAAGAAAGAAAAAGACTCTCCCCCAAATTCCAGACCACACCCACACGAAAACGGTCCTTCACTCATTTCCCCCATGCTGAATCCCGTTAGACCCCGCTCCGCGGATGTGTTTGTAACTGATGGAGGTGTGTGTGTGTGTGTGTGTGTGTGTGTGTGTGTGATACTAAAACTGCCCACCAGCGTGCAACACAAAGCGCCTCCCACGTGCTCGTTTATTAAACGATGCGAAAGCATTAATCACCCCAGGTCCAGCCAATGCTAAACTCGTGCACACAAAACACCGAAGAGCCTTCTCCATCTCAATAAGGTCGCATTCCGATCGCTTTGTACTGAACTAGTTCAAACTGGATCTCTCCCTCCTTACCCTCCCCCTCCCCCACCCAAGACACACACACAGCTCTGGTCTGGGAGTCTCGCCTATACAGCATGCCAGCACACCCCCACTTCTCTTGAAATAAAACAATAGTAAGAAGAATATTAATATTATTTTTAGAGCGCGTGCTCCCTGTACTCGTTACTCTCTACATTCCCTTTCTTCGAATCTGGTCCGTACATGATGCCATCTTGCCCCACGTCTCTTAAAGTCGAGGGATTTCTTTCGTTTTTAAATAATATTAATATATTGATGTTATTCATTATTATTTTAACTGCACTCGTTACTCCCTGTACTCAAATCTCATCCGTATATGCCAGCATACCCCCATCCCTGAAACCCTTAAGTCGATAGATCTCTTTCCCAAAAAAAGAGGCTATTGTATGTACTCGTTTCTCAGCATCAGCACCTGCAGCGTGCAGCCAGCAGACCGGCCCTACTGCGCATGCGCGGGGCTGCTGCGTTGGAGATGATGAGAAGTGCTGTCTGTGGCTAGTTGCTGCTACGTGTTGGACGCGAGAGATGGGCTTTTAACGCATGTGAGGCAACTAATTTGGCTCCAAAGCTGAGTAGATTTACAGCCTAAACCATCTTTCACATTTCCTGAGGACAAATCTGAGGGGGGATGTCTCATACTGCTTAAACTGTATGGCTACAAAAGATAAGATAAGAAAGAACTTTATTCATCCCGAGAGAAATTATCATGTCATAGCGTGCTCAGTGCAACAAGAAATATTAATAGATGATAAAATAATAGAAAAAACATAATAATAGTGTAACACTGTAACAGTGTGTAATGTTTTAGTGTACTGTAATAACAGATCAGTAGTCCAAAACGTTTTATGAAAGTGTTAAGGCACTACAAATACTAACAAATGCAATACAATAGCAGCACATGATGAGGAATGAGATTTTAAAAAGTGACTTCTCACTAAATTATATTAAATGCTTTTGTGACAAAGCAACAGAAAATCCAGAATGGGGGGTGGGGTGTATAGTCACAATTGTGAGCACTGGGCTTTGCATAGTCGTAAAATAACCGATTATAAAACTGTCTGAAAGGAATGTTTAAAAATGTGTCCAGTCAAGTATTGAGCCATGATAAAACTCAAAAGTGAAAAGTAACTACAAAGCAGAACAGAGAGCAGTTAACCATAAAAAATAGTAAATGAATGTGAAAAATGGAAATGAAGCTGAGGAAAATGGAAATTCCTCACCAATATACTTGAGTAGAGATCAATCATTTATTGCCAAAAAAAATTTTTTATTAAAAAAATATTCAAGAAAGTACAAATCTCTCAAACTTGCATTTAATTATGCGTAACTATACCCTACAGCACTAATTACTACAGAGAATACTGAAATGCACAAAGGTCTTATTTGCTGTTGTTTTACTAAGTACAATTATACTTGCTTTTCTTTTTTATGTCAATTTCTTTTTTATGTCAATTAGAAGAAACTCAAAGACAACTTACAATTGATGCAAAGTTCTTACAAACTGATATACAGTGATACGTACAGTATACACTGATATGGATTCAGTGTAACGCAGATTTTTTTCTGAGATTCGAACGCGGAAATCCCCACAATAACACGGAAACTGCAAATATCCTCCACCTTTTTTGTTTTTTTGGAGCAATAAATATATATGTGTATCCAAGAATGTTATGCAGAGTGCCAGTGCAAGCCTGCTGCAGCATGTTGTAGCATGACTGCTCCATGTCTTGTCTTCGTTTTTTAGTATTTTAAACTTTTTTTGTTTTGTCTTTATTAAAGCCCTGCATTTTTATTACTGTAAATTCAATTAAATACGGGTTTACCGTTACATTTTCTTTAAGGGTAATGCATTAAACTTTTGGCAGGAACTCAGGGGGTGTGCAGTGTTGAGTTAGCTGGGGTAGGGGTGTAATTTTTCTTCAGAGGGGAAGGACGCTAACGCAATGAGCGCTGGCCTGTTTAGAGTTACAGAAGGACATCTTAACAGTCTTGTCAAAGACCTCAATTAGTATTTTCACTCTGATATTAGTTGTGATGGTTTTGGGGTCAGTATTTTTGCTCAGTTTTGGCTGCCACGGAAAGGAATATGTTGTCATAAAGGCCAAAATCAAGCTTGTCGTTCACTGCAACAGGGCAATTTGTCAAGAAAATAAATATCTAAGTCATTATGGTTTGAAACTTGAGGTTATCTGCCTTCGCCTTTGTTGCTTTCTCGTTGTCCTTTTAATCTTCTGACTCCACTTTCAACCCTTGCTTTCCGTAAGAAAAGGAAGCAGTGACCCCAGAGACCACAAAGATTGAGCAAAACATCCTAGACTGCACTTCAGATCATTAAAACCTCTAGAGCGAACTCTCTGAGGACGTCACTATGGAGTGCAGGCAGAAGTTACTCTTTTAGGCCGAATCAAGAACAGTTCCGCCCTCATCCATGGTCAAGTGTTAAACCAATGTGAAAGAGGATACAACTGGTCTGAGGTCAGGAGGAGGCCGACTGGCGGAGGAAACAAAGCAGACATGTCAGAAGCAGTGTCGCACTGTGTGGTAAAGGGGTGTGGGGTCTGAGACATGCTTAAAATGGCAGCCAGAGTTCTCCCCTACAGGCAAGTCACCAGAACAATGCATGCAGATCTGCTAGTGACGAAAAGGTTGAACCAGTTCTGTTTAAAAAAATGTTATGAAAACTTATGAAATGATACAGTCACTCCTCTTTCTGCCTATGAATGTACTTTTGTAACTACAGTTACAGACTTAGACATAAACACTTAGATATAATGGACCATGTTGTACCTTTGATAATATATTTATGTTCAGATAGGATAAACCTGTATTAGTGCCACACATGGGAAATTTGGTGAACAGGTGAACAAATGTGGACAAAACCAAACTGTGCCAGTGAAGTCTATTTTATGTTAAACTTATTAATGCTACTTTATGTTAAAGTTATCTGCAATGTTTTTGTTTTCTAGTTCTCTGACAACTTAAGCTGTCCAAAGGGTTCCTCTGAGTGTTCTTTCTTTACATGAGATTTAAGAGTATAAAGAACCTCAACATAATGTATAACCTCTGAACAAATGAAAAGGTTCTCCTAGAACTGTATATCCGAACTTAAAACCATTGAGAAACATCTATTGTTCAGAGTATTGGCAATGCCTTTATTTCTTGAGTGTGCTATATTTGGGGGGGAATGGTGTTGCAGAAGTAACAGTGGAGGATTTGGTAGATTTTTGAGACATGAGCTTCTGACTTGAACCTGAATGATTGAGATTGATGCAAATTAACTTGTTGAAAGGATGTGGGCCTCTCATGAATGGATTCCTGTGTGTGTGTGTGTGTGTGTGTGTGTGTGTGTGTGTGTGTGCGTGCGTGTGTGTGAGAGAGAGAGAGAGAGAGAGTGAGTGGGGTGCACATGTGTG
>JBBPDB010000011.1:2353519-2365356 GCA_037974465.1 Brachypetersius altus
ATATACGCACGTACATATACATTGTATATGTGCCTATGTTTGTCTGTGTATCTGTGTAAATTTTAGGTGTCCTGTTAAAATGCCTGCACCGTTTCCTCGCCTCTCTCTCCAAGATGGCGTCGATGAGGGATAGCGACACCGGCCTGTGGCTTCACAACAAGCTGGGCTCCACGGACGAGCTGTGGACTCCGTCCAGCATCGGCTCGCTGCTCACCGTGTCCGTCATCGACAACATACGGCTGTGCTTCTCTTCGCTCTCCCCGGCCGTCAAGCTGAAGCTGCTGCTAGGCATGCTGCACCTCCCGCGGAGGACCGTGGACGAGGTGGGGCTGCGGCGCGACTCTCACATACACTCCCTCAAACACACACCCTCACACACTCTCTCACTACTACGACTTATTTACCTTTCCTTTCACACTTCTATTACTCGTACCTCTCCTGAACATCCAGCACTGACCAGCAGCACGTTCCTTCCCTCCAGTCCAACCGCCACAGCAGCCTTCAGCTGTTTGTTTGTTTTTTTTCCTGAAGAGATAAAAGTGGCTCCTGTTGTCCACGAAAGAAAAGAAGTGCAACTATCTTTAGCTAAACCTCAAAAGAAAGTTTGGTCTGAGCTGCAGCAAAAGCCAGCTGTCCCTCTTGTTTCTTTTCGGCTCATTAAAACCTGTATTTTCTTTCGTACGCAACAGCAGCTCCAAACAAACACAGTCAACTCCTCTGTAGGCAGCGGGAATGGTAAAACAGGGCTAAAGTTAAGGGTTTGTGGTTTCAGACAAAATAGTGGACTTTTTAACCAGGTCTGGTGTGAGTTTACCCTAAAATGAAGACCATCACAGAGATAAGTTTGAGCTAAAGATAGCAGAGTTTGTCTAGGTTACCGTTAGAGCAGCCCAGCTTAGCAACCGCTGGGCCAGCTGGAGAAGAAACGAGCCCTGGGTTCTGAGGACAGTGTCTAAACTCAGTTTCTGACTGGATTTAGACTCCGTGTGGAGTTCATGGAGAGAAAAAAGACGCGTTGTATTGTTGTAGCTGAGTGTTTGGATGTGTTCTTGTGCTACCCGCTCTTTTTGAGACAGCGGTCAACTATCTTAAGAGATTATCAGCGTATGGTTGGTCTTCATGACTTATAAAAGCTTTATTTTTCTGATTTTGTTGCTTTTTTCTTCCAACAAATATATTTATACATTGTATATTGCATTACTTTGTGTCTGTAGTATCTGTAAATGCTGAGTGACTGTTTATTATATATCAGTAAGTGTAAAGTGAGTATTGTGAACAGCACGGTATTCTTCTTTGCATAAAACCCATTCACCAAGTGAAGCAGTGGGCAGCCATATACAGTGTGTGGGGCCGGTACCTTGCTTAAGGGTACCTCAGTGGTGCCACTAGCAGTCCTGGGATTTGAATCACAACCTTCTGATTGAAGGGGCAACTCCCTAACCACTAGTCCATCAAGTGCCCTGTGTGATGTTAACCCTGTGTTCACATGAATATGGTGATAAAAATTGATAATCTACGAAAGGCCTTGAGTATAATTACTAATGACTTATTGCACCATGTTGCTGATTCTCCTGCCACTTGGTAATTTGTGGTTTTGTGGTGCTTCTGTTCATTTTAATTAAGGCCTCATGGAATTCCATATTTTCCAATACATTTTAAGAGTTTGATCTGTAAATATTATGTTTCAAAATATTATTTTAATCCATTATTTGATCCAAATCATTTTCAAGTCACCGTCACAAAAATAATACATTTACACAATGCAGTTTGGCTCCACTGGAGTCACAATACCAACCAGTTAATCTGAGGCTATTTGCATAATTAGCTTTAAAAGAACAGTAATCAAGATAGTCATGTACAAATAATTACAACTTTCTTTTCATTCATAAACTCTCACAAGTAAACCTTAGGGAAAAACAAAATATAGGAAATGTGTGGAATATGGAATTTGAATAATGACGACCATTAGCCTGTGTTGTGGACACGCCCCTTTGTTGACATTACAGATAAGACTGATGACCACATCAGAAAAGCAGCACGTCATCACTAGATGTGACCTGGAGAGAAATACTGGATTTCTAAATCATTTCACTTCTCCAGCCTCTGGACCATAGAAAGCGATTAACTGCATCATTTTATTAGTGCATGAAATTGGGTGCCTGTATGAACTTGTATGAGCCTGAGCTACTGACAGCTGCTAGATTTGAGGAGGTGTTACATTTTCTCTTTCATAATTACGTCCTCAGTAGGGTACAAGTACAGGTACTTTAGGATTGCTTTAGTAACAATTGTTTACATTGGTTGGTGAGAACCAATTGCTTGCTTTGGCTTGATCATGAGTGAGGGATGACAAACAGCATCATGCTCTCAAAGGAAGCAGCAGTTTTATTTCCAAGGCATCCGTAATTACACTCCTGGAAGTCAAAGTGAAGTTTGCACATTGACTCACAAAATATTACCTGGATTAAATTAATTCCTAATCCACTACTTTTGTTTTCCCCACCCTTATTCGGTTTCCTCAGATGAAGGAGGCTCTATCGGAGATCATTCAGTTAGCAACTGTAGACTCGGAGCCATGGGTGCTGATGGTGGCTGACATCCTGAAGTCGTTTCCAGAGACAGGATCCCTCAATCTGGACCTGGAGGAGCAGAACCCCAACGTGCAGGACATCCTGGGAGAGCTTCGAGAAAAAGGTCAGCAAGGGTCTGAGATCGTCATAAAATGTTTACTTTTTTTTTTTTTCTTACAGTGGAGGCGTAAGATGCTCAAGCACCTGCCCCTTTGGCCAAAGTGTCTCTTTTTTGGTAAAGATCAAGTCCCACATCTACAAAGACATTGTTTGGTTTAGCTTTGTCTGAGTCATCGTACCTACCGCTCTTTTCTAACACCTCACAGGGCTTAGACTAGTCCAGCAACCTAAACATCCAGCCAGCAGTGTCCTGTTTTCAGAGACAAAATGCTGACTAAAACAAACTGTGCAGCATCACGTGACCTGTCAATAACTTTACATTTGCAAGGTGGAGTAATAAGTTAGATTTGCTTAATAAAGCGGAGGGTGTTTAGTCAGGTTCATGACACAGTATTGATTGGTTAGAGGGTGCATATTGTTCAGCCTGTATTGCCAAGTAATTAATTGTGCAGTCCTAATAAGGAGACTTTGTTTGTGCTATACTGTGTGTATGTTTATCTATCCTCAGTGAGTGAGTGTGAGGCGTCGGCTATGTTGCCTCTTGAGTGTCAGTATCTGAACAAGAGTGCTCTGACCACACTGGTGGGCCCCCTCACACCCCCCATTAAACACTTCCAGCTCAAGAGAAAACCCAAGAGCGCCACCCTCAGAGCTGAGCTCCTCCAAAAATGTAAGTGTGTGTGTATGTATGTGTGTGGGAGTGAGAGGAACAAGGAGAAATGCATCCTTGCTTGATTGTTTAGAGTTGCGTTGAATATGGTTTTATTCTGTGTAAGTATTTTTTTTATTAGCTAAATTGTTTTCCTGTAAATTTCTTGCAGCTACAGAAACTGCACAGCAGTTAAAGAAAACAGCAGGAGTGCCTTTCCATGCCAAAGGAAGAGGACTTGTTAAGAAAATAGACACCACAAGTGAGTTTAAGAACATTTTTTGAGGGGAAAAAAAATACCTCTGACTGTACGTTGGGAAAAAAAGGCAGTTAAGCATTACAAAATGCAAATACAGTTGTATGAAAACTTTTGATTACCCCTGGTTATTGGAGTTTATTAGATTGTGGTGGGAAGATAAAACATTACATATAAAAAGTGCCATAACTTTTGCACAAATCGCACTTTAACCAGGGGAGCATTTGCATGCGGCTGTAGCTACTGGTTTGTGGTTACACTTGCACACACTGTAATAACTCTCATATTCTATCCCAGCGCCACTAAAAGGGATCCCAAAGGCTCCATTCCGCAGCCCTACAACCCCCAGCATGTTCAGCCCCCCCAGCAACAGAACGCCCATTGCCCCGGCCCGCACACCCCTGCGCAAAGAGAGAGGAGTGAAGGTAACCCATTAAAGCAGCACTGCAGTGCAAACCCAGCATTTTCCCAGGGAGGGCTGACACATTAGGTTCTTCACACATTTTGTTGACTTTGTATTTGACATTTATAGACGGACAAATGTCAGACTTGTTGGGTGTGTCAGGGGAATCTATCAGTAAACACCAGAAAAGACATACAGATTAAAATTCAGCAGGGCTGTGTTATTGTAAGCTGTCTTGTTTACTTGTTTGCTTAGTTATTAGACATCTCAGAGCTGGACATGGTTGGAGCAGGCAGAGAAGCCAAAAGGAGAAGAAAGACATTAGGTAATTTCTGTTACTCGTCTTTTATAATGGCATTAACAAGAAGTTGACTGTGGAATTTGAAGTTTCTGACTGGACCATTTTCTCTCAGACACAGAAGCAGGGGAGAAAGCAGCCAAGGAGGAGGCAGTGGTGGAGAATGCTACTCCAGATTATGCTGCTGGTCTGGTGTCCACACAGGTATGGACAGAAAACATGATACGTTTTTTAATGGTCCGCACCATCAACAGGAATCTGTAAAATCCACCCCATCTGTGGTTTAAATTGCGTGATTTCTGTTTCCAGAAATTGGGGGCTTTGAACAGTGAGAGTGCCCTACCATCGACTAGCTACCTCCCAGCCACGCCCAGCATGGTGCCCTCCTCCTCATACATTCCCAGCTCAGAAACGCAGCCAGGTATACTTTATTCACAATTCCTTCTCAAATCAGGTTTGTCATGTGAATAGAACAGTTACAGTTTACCACCTTGGGTTACCGACATTGCAGAAGTGGGTGAATAAGACCAACAGCATATTTACAGTCTATTCGTTCATTGTTTATACAAAGAAACTTATGTTATCCATCAAAAGATCTGTGTTCTTAACTAAAAATATTAACAATATTAAAATATCATTAAATTTTATTTTATTTTTTTTAAGCCAATGCAGGGGGTTCAGGGCGTGAAGCTACAAACCGGCAACCAGATGAGTCCACAGCAGCCAGTGCCACTGCCGCCACACTGCCGGGCCAGTTCAAACAGAGACCGCCCATGTACAATGCCAGCACTGCCAGCCCCACAGCCCCTACCTCCCCGACCACGCCCACCAGCACGCCACTCAACAACGCCCCAGCTCCTGCTGCCACAGCAACACAAGCAGACACGGCCACTCCCCCACCCACCACCACAGCTCAGCCAGTCCCCACACCAGCCCCTCAGCAACCGCAGCCCAAAAAGAATCTGTCGCTCACAGTGAGTTACCACACTGACGACACTTCTTATACATCATCTTCATTTCTCCCTGATTTTTTTTCTTCCAGGTCTTTATTTACAATACCTTTTATATATAAGAATTCAAGATTTACCACTGTGTGCAATGTCCATGTCAAATCATTTTTTCTTCTGTCGCTACAGAGAGAACAGATGTATGCTGCACAGGAAATGTTCAAGACGGCAAACAAAGTCACTCGGCCAGAAAAGGCTCTCATCTTGGGTTTCATGGCAGGATCAAGAGGTACTGTGAGAAGCATTCAAAATTGTTCTGTGAGCATTAATACATAGTTGCATATTTATCTTTTGTGTCCTGGTTCTCAAAATTAGCTCCGCTATGCAGGACCTTTATTTAATCCAAGTGCTACTGAACAAAAACTAAGCCATTATAACATTACACTTTTGTGTTTTTGCGCCTCATTCTTCTTGTAATCACCTTGCCCCCTCAGAGAACCCGTGTCCAGAGCAGGGTGACATTATCCAGATCAAACTGAGTGAGCACACAGAGGTTCTACCCAAAGCAGACGGTACAGGCAGCACTACCATGCTGGTGGACACAGTGTTTGAGATGAACTATTCCACAGGCCAGTGGACACGACTAAAGAAATACAAGCCCATTACCAACGCATCATGAAAGAGGATGGAATTTATACTCTCTCACACAAACACATGCATATTGCGTTATCTTCTGAAGAAGAAAAAAAAACATGCACATAAGTGTAAACAAAGACAAATCAAGTACATGGAACATCCCCATACCGTATGTGGGCCAAATTGTGAATGGCTTGAGCTAGGGCAATGTTTGATGGGTTTTGGGGGGAGTGGTTTAACAGCTGTGAGGTGGACTTCCTGTTTTGGCTGACCTCACTGGACTGTCCCTGTGTTCCTGCATTGCCAAAAGCCAGGGACCTTCTTTCTTTCTTTGTTCTTTTTTTTTTTCCTTCTTGTGCTTTGTAATATGTTCATTCATTTTTATGGTCCTTTGGGGCTAAAAATCCCCCAGAGATTCAAGAACGATGGTTGGAACAAAATTGGGGTTCTTGTTCTGGAACGCTGTGACCTTCTTTGATTGACAGCTGTGAATATGGCATCATGTGCCATAAACAGTGTAAAAACAAACAAAACATGTCCATCTGCCTCAGTGTGAGGGGGAATAAATGAATAACACAACCAAGAAATGAAAAACACAAGGTAAGGCAGGTTTTTTGCTGCCTTGGCTGGTTACATTTTGTGGATAATTATGGAGAACGTTTGTTTTACAGATTCACAGAAGAAGGGAACAAATAAACATGTCCAGACCTGAATGAGCGTTTGCTGCTTTTAACATGTGCTTGCATGGCGCTATGATTGTTGAGTGTAGAGCATATACACGTAATGAGGGAGTCTGAAAATTCAGAACAGTTAACTGAATTTGTGAAATGGTAAAAATCTTTATAGTGTAAACCTTAAATATATCACCAAATATGTTCCCAAAACACTTGAATTTAATTTTAAGCTCAGCTTAATACATGACCCTTAAAAAACTAACAGTGTGTCCGAAACCGATTTTAGGGCGTAGTGCGCTGACACTGAAAACCGAGCTAAAACTCTGAAAGTACCCGGATGCCGCACTTAAATCGGCCAGAAAACCCAGTGCAGAACGATGCACACTATTCGCACTAAACGGGCGCCATTTTGACCACGTAGCGGAGGGGGCGGGACTTTCGACGTGTTTTCGATAATGGCGGCAAACAGTGAAATACCAGCCCGAGCGGAGGCAGCTGGTTCGTATAAATGTAAGTAACGTTAATAAAATTATTTTACTGACCTACACTGCGGTAAAACCGGCAGATATTTTGTCGGCTGAAGAATCGCGAGCAAATGTTAGTCCGTCATTTCCAAGTGCAAAACGTTAGTGTTCCGTTTAGGTCAGTGCTGACCCACAGCAGTGCGCACTACAGAAGGCAGTGCGCACTACGGACTAAATCTCAGTGCACTGACAGTTGTGCGCGATTTCGAACACACCGTCTGTTTATGCTGTACAGTGTACACTGAACTGTCTCCCGCAGTGCTAGAATGTAAAATACTGATGTTACCCCTGTATAGACTGTACTGTAATTCAAGTGCATTTTCATTGATATAAGCAGGTAAACCGTAATTTTAATTTACAGTAATACAACTAACATTTTCAAGATCGCTCCACGCTGGAAACTGTTTTGATGTGGGAATGCTGGACTGCATCTGCCAGAGATGCATCACAGGGCAGCAGCCAATCAGTGGCAAGGAGAAATAAATAATGCTCTCGGATTGGCGGTCTTCAAACCTGCCTCTGAGTACAGCTGTATTTCATCATCCCAAGACACACTTTCTTTGTGTTCTCTCAACAGTACCAAAAAAATGTAGTTATATTTTATGTAGAACTGTAATTGAACTTACATTATTTGTTACAAAATTAGTAAATTATATATTTAATTATTTAGAACTAAAATGCATGAAAAATGTCTTACCATGAAAAAAGAAAAAAGCAATTATTAGTTTGGTTCTAAGAAAAAGTCTGCTAAAGACTGAAGCCATGAACTGTGAACTTTAATTTTGTGTGGGTTTTCTGTAGACCTTTAACACCATATCATTCCATATGTGCTGCAAGGGTTCACTTTGTTTACTCTCCCACAATAGGTTTTAGTACCTCATCTGGCAGCTGTATTTCAACACAAGTTGGTGTGACATTCAAGTAAATTTCAGCTTAAAGGGAACATGTAAAACTCACTAGTTTAAAAAACAAGTTGTAATAGGTCTATGGGCTATACAAAACATGTTAATGAAGTTCTTTGCACAAAAACAGATATCACCAGTTTTATTATTGACAGTTTCAGTCTCCTTCAAAACAAGCTGTTTTTGTGCAAATAACTTCATGAACATGTCTTGTATAGACCATAGATCTATTATAACAAAAGTGAGTTTTGCATAATATGTCCCTTTTAAAGCCTAATGATAAATTTTACTGGAAGACCTGGGGCCTATACTACGAAGTGCAGTTAACTGATTTAACTCTAGGTTAAATTGCAACCTCGCATTTGACTGAATGAGGTTGTCTTGGGTGGTATTAATAGGTACTACAAAGTCAGTTAAGATGTTGATTTGTTGAGTCAGAGTTAACTTACCACGGTCTATGCGCGGGGTGCGTTCAACAGCGCAAGTCACCGTTTCGAATCAAGGCACGATCATCATACTTCATGGAGGAAGGATGTATGATCATCATGCAGGACTATGAGGAAGACAAATCAGTGCTGCAGTGCAAGTCCGACATCACAGCAGCCAACAAAGGCTTGTTGGCAGTGTATTGCTGACCGAGTAAATGCGTAAGTACATTTGCTTTGTCTTATGTATTTAGTATTATCTTTTAGACTATTTAAATGTCAGAAAATTAATAAAATACTTTAAATATAAAGGTATATAGATCCATCACATGTCAGAAGTGGGCCTTTTAATTAATTTCATACTCCCTAAAGTGAAATTACTGGGAGATTACTCAGTATGTTGGCCTGTGTTATTAACTATTAGCACTGGGAAGCTCACAAATAAAGATTAGATACAGAAACAATTTCAAGTGGTAGGCTTATGTATTAATAGTGATGCATTATGTCTTATGAGATTTGTATGTATGTTGAGACTCCAGTTAACAGCTTGTTTCTATGTTTTACAGCCATTAAGAAAAAGGTTGGTGCGAAGGCGACAGGTGGAGGGCCTCCTGAAGCTTTCACGCCTCCAGAGGACTTGGCATTGGCCAACAATAGAGGGACACATTCAGTCGGACCTAGGTGGCAGGTATGTCCACCCTTTATGTGCAGGGTAATATCACCATCAATCTGTACATTGTGTACATTTGTGCAGTCACATTTATGGTACAAGGGTTGCCCTTTTAGCATGTTTTTGTTTATTCACAGTGTTTTAGAACTGAAAATGTTCAATTAACGGATGTTCATTTGCATACATGACTACTCACAATCTCTTTGCCCTGTTCATTGTTGGCATTAAAATAGTATAAGGGCCTTTTGCATTGCAGTCAAGGGTCAGCTTGAACAGGCCTTCAGCAAGCTTCATCCACGTCGTAAGTACAACACACCGTAAAACTCACACTAATTAATAAGCACCACTTGTGATTCTTTGCTCCGGTATCTCAGGTAGCTCCCGGCTCTCTCCAACCACCGAAGGCCTTCTGCACGTACAGAGCCATAGCCAGAGTCAGGCGGTCCTGCAGCTTCCCTGCCACCACCTGAACACCCAGTGGCAGCCCCTCCACACTTAGTCCCAGAGGACACTGGGTGACAGGCAGGCCCAGAACGTTGAAGATCCCTGTAAATCATTGATAAAACAGAAAAGCTGAGGATTATCTTTTCACTTTTGGTTTGTTCAAATCCAGGTTCATTTTGTAGAGTGCTATGTTAACAGTTCAGTACACTAAGTAATGTTCTGTTATAGTGGACAAAAACAAAACAGATAAAATTCAATATGGCTATGCTACATCCTTTTTTTAAAAATTTAGATAGCAGTATGTGATATGGTGTCAGAAACCGCATACGCAAGGCTATTTGATATTACATGATACTATTTGAGGCAAATGTTGGGTGATTTATGTAACATTTGCACAGTGCTGAGGTGCTTTGATGACTGGCATCTGTGTAAAAGGAAATGTATATGTTTTTTCACATAACCAATGCAATGGGTCGTCTAATTAGTTAGTTTGTCTAAATAGTTGCTTTTAATTATTATTATTTTATTTTTCTATCACAACCAACTGTCAGTATTTGTGGATATTACTTTTTTGTTACAACCTTTACCCTGTAAAATTCCTGTAAAATTCAATTTGTTTATTTATTTTAACATTCAGAAGATAGGTACCTATGGACAATGCTCATATTGTAGTCTGAGATGGACAATGCTCATATTGTAGTCTGAGATGGACAGATGTCAGTTGTGGTTTGTCTGAACTTTAAGTAATGCTAATGGTATAAAAGTGCTTGGATTAAATTTTGTGTGAAAGAGAAGACCAAAACCCAGGACATGTCAGGAAATTCTTTGTCATGTGGAAATCCTATATGTGGCATCACCTGTGTAAGCTATGTTGAATGGTGTGAATAATGGATGGTGGTGTTTTGGGGCCAGGACTGGATGAGAGGGGTACAGCAGCACTCCATCAGTCCCCAACACCTCATCTATGCTGCGCTGTAGTGCCTCCTTCTGCTCAAGGATGAACGGCGAAGGTGTGGTACTTTGACAGCCCTCCCATAAAGTCAAACCTGAACCAGCAAAAAGCAGAGTATGATTATCAATACAGCCAAAAAAGGCATTTCATCACACCTGTGAAAACACTTCAAAATCCTTTAGAATTACCACAGTCTGAGAATCCTTTAGAATTACCACTTAAGTACAGTCACAATTAATTTAATTTATATTCTGTAGCAGCATGTTCAGACTTCTGATCTATTTCAGTGCTAAACAATGACTAATGAGGCAAAGATGTAAACAGTGTATTTTAAAAACTAGATTAACCCCTCCTTACAAACAAATGCAGCACAGACTAAACTTTTAAAGTGTGCATGTTTGAGAGAATTTTTCTTTGTCTCATTGAGAAATGTTTAAGATAAAATCACTCTATCCTTTCATTACTGGCAGTAACTGCAGTGTCTTAGGGTTGAACCCAGTCCATAGTTTAAGTTAACAGTTTTACTCAGTGATCTTGTGTAAAAATCCTTCTTGTTTTTTTTTCCTATGGAGTAATGCGACATTTGCCATGTTGAACGCACAAATTCACATTATAGCAACTGCTCCAAGGAGAGTGTATAAATACCAGTCAGCCACATTAAAACCACTTACAGGTGTCAATAACACAGATCATCTCCTGTCAAGGAGCAAAAGAACAACTAGTTCTTAAAGTTGACATGTCAAGCAGGAAAACTGTCAGTATCATGGATAACCCCTCTCACCCCATGCACGCCTCCATGATGGGCCATCAGAGCACACGCAGCAAAACGCTCATTACCTCTAAATGTGGAACTGAACACCAGAGGAAATCCTTCCTACCTGTGGCAATAAGACTGTATAACTCCTCCTCGCTTTGTAGGTGATCTTTCTCAGGATTAATATTAATTAATTTACTTTGAGCATTGACCATGTTTAGGACGACAGAATTTCCCACAAGATTAATAAAGTTCTTTCTTTTCTTATCTGTAAGAATCAAATTTGACAAGGGCCGAGCTGTGATTGCTTGACAACTGGGTCTCCAAAACGGCAGGTCTTGTGGTGTGTTCCCAGTATGCTGCTGTTAGTATCTACCAAAAGTGTTACAAGAAACGGCAATCAGTGAACTGGTACTGGGTCATGGGGGCCCATGGGTCATGGGGGCCCAAGGCTCATGGATGTGCAAAGGGAGTGAAGCTTAGCCCATTTAGTTCAATACCATAGAAGAGCTACTGCAGCACAAATTGCTGAAAATTAGTGATGTTACGGGACGCACCGAGGCTTCGGAGCGTGTATCGAGTAGTGGGGTGGGCGTTTCCGCGAAGCGCGTAT
>JBBPDB010000011.1:2365456-2384318 GCA_037974465.1 Brachypetersius altus
ACCGGTTTAATATCAGAAACTATTTTCACGGCCCGGCCTTTAAGGAGTGGCAGATAAATATACGTATTTATACAAATCAATGATGCACATAAAAATGGAGATATTTAAAAAATATAATAATGGGGCATTTAAAATAATAAACGTAAATCGCAGCTTTATTAACAGCATTTTCATAACAACGAGCCGACAATATAACACAGGGTTTTTTTTCTGTGCAGCCCGCGGATCGGTACCACATGACCCACGGCCCGGTACCGGTCCGCAGCCCAGGGTTTGGGGACTTCTGATTTAAGGGACACATTTGAAAAAGGGGAGAATTCAGTAGTTTTACCATTAATCTGCTGCAAATGATGGGCTGCAGTCAATAATTGTAAACCAATCACAACAAAACCAAACCCCTTACTTTTACCTCTCAAAATTACCTTAATTTGCACAAGCACTTTGTCCCTATTCTCCCTTCTGATTTGCCGATTAATGGGAAGGGACCATCATGAGAAACTCCACATTTGTTTGTTACAAGTGTACCAGGCACAACATTGTTGCTAGGGTACTTAAACGCCTCAGTGACAGTAATGGGTTAAAAAGTCCAAAAATGTCCGAGGTCTAGAGGGCAATTTACAAACTAGCTATAGTTGGAGTATGTAGCTGTCTAAGTGTGGTTGGTTTGTCTAATAAAGTTCCTAGTTAATGTACACCAGGGCGTCTGAATCTGGTCTAAGGGACCTCAGGATAGGTCACGTTTTTCCCTTTTACCCTGTTTTGCAAACAGATCCATTAAGACAGACCCTGCTAAAAACACTACCATACTACTACCATTTTGATATCACTGCTGAACAGATAGTGGTCCACCATCCTAATATCTTCACCAGTGGTCTTGCAGTGCTCCCTTTCCATTGATTAATGTGGTACAGGGGGCTGATAAATTGTGCAGTAATGGATCAGCTCTCTGTTGTACTGCACTGTAATTGTTCCTACTAAGTGCACCTATATAGTGAGAAATTGACCAATAAACTGTCAGCGTAGTGTGTATATACACACACACACACATGTATATCTATCTGTGTGTGCAGAATTGTCTGGTGCGCTGGGAGAATGGTGCGTGCACTGCTGTTGTTGGGGACTTTGGCCTGGCAGAGAAAATTCCAAATTACAGGTCAGTAAAATCTTCTCTAATCTTCATCCATGTTGGCTGTAAAGTAAAATATACATCAAATATTGAGGCTGATTTTGAGATCTGTCAGTGCAGCGTGATTGGTATCTACACAGTACATGTCATTGGGATGGTTTATCAGCGGAGGCTGCTCCATTCAGAGATTTGTTGTTTGAAATGCAGTTGTGCTGTGCAGAACATCCTGTTTTTAAATGCAAAATGTTTGTTTACAATTCTGACATTTACTTGCTGGGGGCATATTCTCTATTTGTTCTCAGCTCCCCCTTTAATGCTCCATCTGAAACATTCACATGCTTTTATATAACACTGTTGCTAAACACAGGCAGCTGTCTATGGGCCTGAAAATGTTTTTGAGTGTCACTGGTGCTCTGTTTCCGTTCTGTGTTTGTGTGCAACTTCCTAATGTTTCCATAAGTGTGTGTTATGCTTGAGCTGGAGTGTGTGCGCGTGAGCAAGTGTGTATATGTGCTTGCGTGGCAGTGCTTATCCTGCTAGAAACTAGACTGAATCATTGCCATTTTTTTTGTTTCTGTTTTTTGGGGGGGGGTTTTTAGGGCGGATGGGGGTCCGTTACTATTAGATCACAGGTGTTTGGCTCTATACATAATTTATGGGTGTCTCAAGTGACAGACATGCTGATGTCCTGAAGGGGGTGTGTGTGTGTGTGTGTGTGTGTGTGTGTGTGTGTGTGTGTGTGTGGAATGAGATGGAGGGCTTTTTGGAAAGCGCTCCTAATAAGGTCAAACTATTCTGGTGAGCTGCTGCTGACTGTGCCTCCACTAGCACTTCCCCAAATGGTGTTTACACTGTGAGCTTTGTATCACTTAGCACACTATTTTTTCTGTGTCTCTCTCTCTCTCTCTCTCTCTCTCTCTTCCTCTCCCTCTCCCTCTCCCTCTCCCTCTCTCCCTCTCTTCCTCTCCCTCTCTGTCTGTCTCTCTCTCTCTCTCTTTCCATCTGTACTTTCTGTTTGTCACTCTTTTTTCTCCTACCTCTTGGTTACTCCCTTACTGCTCTTCTAATTTTGGTTGCCCCCCCCCTCTATCTCGCTGTCTCTCTAAAATTCTCTCTCTCTGAATCTCTCTTCCTCTTTATTCATGTCCCCCCTCTTCCTCTTTCCCCACTTCCCCTTCTTTCTCATCCTTCATCATCCTGCTGAGTCTGTTTATACTCAGTGTTATTGAATCAGTCTAAAATATCCTTGAGGAAGTGCTTTCATTCAACCAGTTTGCCAGTTTTTCTTTTTTCATTGCTTTATCACACAAACAGAAACGTGCAGATGCGCACAAAAAACACACACACACACACACACACACACACACACACACACACACACACACACAGTGGGCTTAAGAAGATGGAGATGTGTAGGTGTACATGATGGGGGAGCTACAACTGATAATCATGTTAGTTTTGCTCAGGTTCTTTTTTTTTCCCCCTCATCTTTCTCTTCTATCAGTGATGGGTCACAGAAGCAGCCGTTGGCCATCGTAGGTTCCCCCTACTGGATGGCCCCAGAAGTGCTGAGAGGAGAGCTGTATGACGAAAAGGTGGGATGAGTCAGTGTTTCCATACGCCTTAAAAGACTGTTCCATTGGATGATGCGACCCCTGTAAATGTCCTTATCACTCCTAAGTGCTATTCTTTCTGAAATATTAATTATGACTCATCAGCCCAAATGTCAAATTCCCCTTACTCATTGTCTTTTTTTATAGACATAGCTTCTAATTGTTGGGTTTCTGTGTGTTCAGGTGGATATTTTTGCATATGGTATCATCCTCTGTGAGATCATTGGACGGATTCAGGCAGATCCAGACTTCCTGCCCCGCACAGAGGTACACTGAATCTCCAAACACACTTCTTCTCAGGTGTAGAGGATGATCAGCCACAGGGAGGTTCTGGGATCCAATCCTACCTGTGTCTGGTGCTGTCCAAGACTGGGAATGAATCAAGGTCCTCTTCTATGGGCATCTTGAAAACTTTCTTATGCAGAGGTGATAGCAATGTGATAATTGCCATAAAAAATGAGTTGGTTGTACTTAAATGGACCTGAAGCATCACCAGTTTAAAGGATCTCTTTGGTATATTTATATTTATGTATTTTCTCTGAACACAGGCACTAATGTAATTATATATAAATGTGAAATCTGCATATTCAATTTTTGGTACCACTTTATGAAAAGACAACCCTTATAAAAGCTTTAGGCCACAGCTGTTTCACATAAATAAAAATTGTTTTAACACATAAATAAAAAATGCAACAGTGAGCTGCTGAACCTGACTGATACAATGCTGACTGAGAGAAAAAAAACAGTATCACTATTTTGGCAAGCAGTGACCTAAATAATAATCATTAATAACCTACATTTAAACCATGCATAAACCCTTTTATGCAGGTAGTCCTAGAATACTAACTCGTGTTGTGCTTCATTTCCCTATGCCTGCCTTACAGATCAATGACAGTCACATTTTTACGACCTTGTCTAATCAGTGTGTGCTGTGTGTAATCTTTCACAAATCTGAATGTTAAGCACATTCACACTGCATTGTGTAATGTAATGATAGCAGTTCGATAAAGAACATTATTGCTTTGTATCTGATTGGTTAAGGGTATCTGCCTATTTGCTGCATTCGGTTAAAAGCCAATCGTATTTGCCTGTACAGACAGTTTTAGAACTAAGGTAAAGTTTACTGATGTCCTCACCTCTGGCAGAATGAACTCTGAGAAGACACACTGGGATTTGTCTAGGCTGAAATGTGTGGTTCAGTTTTATTACTATTCATCAAAACACCTGCACTGAGTATGTCATTCATGCAAGCATATTAAAAACACCCTTACTGTATTTAAAAAATAATGTCCAGTTATTTCTTATTAATTTTCTTTACAAAGTAGTATGGGTGCTAGCAAAAATTGAAAAATATTTCTGACCCCTGCAAATATGTACCAGTTATTAATTGTGTGCCCTCTAGTGGACATTTGTATCACTGCTGTCTCTTAGTCATGGACAATAATGCCCCCTGGTGATGGTCAATAATACTTTCTCTAATACTTTCAAAACCTGTTGTCATAAAACTTTCTCTTGTATGCAGGATTTTGGCTTGGATGTAGATGCGTTCCACCAGATGGTCAGAGACTGTCCCCCAGCTTTCTTCAGACTAGCCGTCATCTGCTGTAGTGTAAGTTTCTCTGTCATAAATGGGCAGATTTTTATCTCATGCTCATATGTTTAATTTAATGTCTTGCTCTCAGATGGGACCCCAGAGTCGCCCCACTTTCTCTGTAATAGTGGTTGAACTGGAAGAGAGAATGTGTAATGGACAGACGGTGGAGCAGGCAGTGCCTGTTAAAGGTCAGTAAAATGCATTTCATTTCTTTGTGCTTAGGATAAGTAAAACACACATGTTTAAGGGGCAGTTCAGGTGAGGGTATAGTGTGGGTCTGGGGAAGTCAGTAATGTGCTGTTTGACCCGTCTTACTAGGAGACAACAGCTATGTCTAGTTTTGCTATTTTTGTGTTTTCATTTACGTATGGTTCATGTATGGTTTTTAATACAACATTTAGGTCTATAGGAATAGTATTGCAAGATATTAGTATTTAGATTTTACTAGATATACAGGTTACAGATTCATGTTATTGATTAGTACACATTGGTGGCCATTTAATTAAATGTTTCATTTTCTGAAGTGTGTTTTGTTATTGTATTATATAGTAGCCCTACATCTCCCACAATTACTGCATATCCAGGACATTTTTTTTTCCTTTCAAAAGTAGTTTGCTAGTCTAAAATCTAATGGGGATTCATTTCTTGAATTGTTTCTTCTCTGCAGCAGATCCTGTTTCCCCCAGCCCGCGCTCCCCTACACGGAGGAGGTCCTCTCTGGATGCCTCTGCAGACAGTCGCCTGTCCCGCAGTAAATCAGACATGCTCACTGCTAAACCTACCCAGGTCACACCGACTCGGGTCAACCCCTTCTCCCAGCGGCAGGACCTCAACGGTGGACGCATCAAGCTCTTTGACACTCCCAGCAAATCGGTCATCTCTCTTACCTTCACCTTGCCCCCACCCCCTGACCCCTGCAGCCCCACCCAATGCAAAAGAGTTTTTCCCCGGCTCCACAGACGCTGCCAGTCGTTGCCCTGCACTCCAGAGGATGTCCAGTTGCTGAGAAATCAAAACGAGAGTGAGTGCACCTCAAACGTACTGGATACGGAAGATAATGAGGAGACTCCTAACCTTGGGAATGTTCTGGACAGTGACAGTGTGGTTAATTTATACACTGAGACTGCACATGATGCTGTTTTTGCTACTCCTACGGACACTCACGCTGATAGCACTTGCATCTTACGTGCCATGGATTCAAATGGTTCCAGTCCTGCTTGTAACCTCCAAAGGCCAAAACATGTGTTGGATGCACGAGAAGAGCAAAAGAATGAACAAGAGAAAGACTCCATTGAGAAAGAAGGGCAGGAAGGGGAAAAGAACAGCAAGGAGAAAATAAAGGGTTATTGTCTTCAAAGTGATGACTCTGGTCTTCCAATCGATCTTGAGTTAGTGTCCGTAGACCAGCTGGTGGAAGACAGTGTTGAGGAGGAAATGGATTGCAGTAGTTCCTCCAATACCCCAGATGGCACAGTTCCTGATTCACCTGATTCCAAACCCTTTACCAATGGATGGAGCCCACCTGTAGTGAACGGGCCCCCATCTTTACCCCCTTTACCTGATTTGGAGAACAACAACAGCGAGGTGCTGCCTTTGGACCTTGCTGTTAACGGTTTTGGTGGTGCCGAAACCCCAGTGACCCCTCAAGAACCTGAAGAAGTCATGGCGTGTTCTGGCTGCTGCCTGGCTGGCCTCAGTTTTCCGTCCATGTGCGTGCGTGGAACACGACAAAATCCCTACAAGAACCTGAATGGAGATTCAACCACAAAGAGGCTACTGTGCAGGGTCCAGCTGCCTTCACCTCCCGAGCCCAGCCTCGCTGTGCCCAGCACACACACCTGAAGGTGGACACCGTCCATCCATCATAACCCAGGAGGCACCTTACATACTCATACTATTGTTTATTGTGCAGAAAAAAAGAGAAGTGTTGCTTGATGCGTTGGTCAAATTTTTTCAAGTAATTCATTGATCCAAGTGAAATGTCCCCTCCTCCTAACTTGAATATTCAATGGCCCTCAGAAACTGACATAAAGTCTCTCAAGCAAGTGATGTCTTATTGCGGATTGCTGTAAATATGATTATTCAGATGTTTTTGGATAACGCAGTTGAGCTGTGAAACCATGAAACGAGTGGGTGCTGCACACTGGTGCACCTTACTGTGGCTGTAAATCTGTGTATATGTGTGTGTGGAGAGAGAGACTTTGAGTAATAACTTATTTTTCTTTCCTTTTTTGGTCTTCATTTCTTTGTCTCCCATAATGACACGAGATGCTGATTATTGTCATGGTTGCTATTTTGAACTTTATAAAGAATGCAACATTTTTGAGGATGTAAAATGTTTGTTCAAATGTGTTATTTTAATAATTAAAAGCAAGTGGCATTAAAATATAATTGATAACTAACTCCACTAGAGAGAGCTGTTGTCTCTTTTTCTCTCTGTCTCTCTGTCTCTCTGTCTCTCTCTGCCACTTTCTCTCTCTCTGTCACTTTCTTTCTTTCTCTCTCTCTCTCTCTCTCTCTCTCTCTCTCTCTCTCTCTCTGTCATTTTCTTTCTCTGTCTTCCCCCTTCTGAATATGTATATGTGGCTTCACCGAGCCCTTACATTGTGGATATGTTGTCACTTTGACATCCATTCTGTTGGAGGTGAGCTTTCTAAAACCCTCAGCTCTCACTTTACACTCTCCAGGTAAATGGTGAAAAAAAAGAGTAAATCAACAGCTCTGTGAAATAATATCTAAAAAGTAATTCTGTAAAGGATTTAGCCTACATGATTATTGTTGCTGACTTTGATCAAATTTGTCTTTGAAGAGCAGAGCAGTGTTTAACTGAAATTCTGTTTTCATGGTTTTGCTGCAGCTGTGGTGATGCCAGCTGTTCTCTCATCTTTATGCATGTTTTGCCTGCTGCTGAGAGTGGGTGAGTGTATGTGTGCATTTGGTTTCCTAAAGAGGATCTGTTCTACTTGTTATTCTTGCTGTTTCTCATAGAACATAAAAGATTGGGGAAAACAGATCATTTGTAGGAACAAATAACTACTTGTTAATTGATTCAATCATTGGCATTTATTTGAATGTGGTCATTTAGCTTTTTATCTTTTCTCACATCTTGTCTATGTTGTAGACAGTTCATATACATTTACAAATGTGTGTATGCACATATAGACAGTGACGAGAAAAAGTTTGGAGTTTGTAGCAAATTGGTTTGGAGGTGTTGAATAGAGCTACTCTGACTGATAAAAGCCACTCAAACTTTTGGAGTATGGGCCGCTCAAGAAGAAAATGCCTATGTGAGCCAAGCCTCACCTAAACGAGCTTTCGGAGGATCTACAATCGAGATTTGTTGATTCACATGAAGCTGGGAAGGGATAAAAAATGATTTAAAAGACTTTACAAATTCGCCAGTCTATAGAAAGGCACATTATCTGCAAATGGAGACACTTTGGGACTGTAACTACCAAAAACAGCAAAAGATTTGAAGGCATTATTGGAAATGGCTAATATCTGTATTCACGGTACGTAAACCTTTGAACAAGCAGAGTGTCTACGGCAGGACACCATGAAGGAAGACGCTTTACACTAATGCTCCACGCCTGAGGTTTGCTCCACAGTGGTGTTGACCAAATGTTTTCTGGACTTGATGAAACTACGATTATTAATTCCAAGGGTTCACATACTTTTCCACTAGCACTGAGTTTTTTATGGTTGCCCTCAATAATGATGTGAAAGATCTGAATTATTTTCACCTACAGCCAAGTTTCAACCCTCTGGCAGAGGAAAATGGCTCTTGGTGGTACTTGGGGGAATGCATTGATTTGACTTTCCCCCTCATCTGATCACTTGATTCCTTTTATATAGTTACGTTTTGCAGATTTCCTCTTAGGAAAGACTTCTTCTGAAATGTATGGGTGTTCCTTTTTGCCTCTTACCATCATTGCTTTTCAGACCTCATTACTCATTTTTGTAACCATTTGACAATCAGCGTTGTCTCTTTCCTAGTAAACTCATTCATAATCCTGTCCTTGACATTTCCAGTCCAAATCTTAGCATCTTCATCACTGCCTCTTGTCTTTTGCCCAATTCCACTATTTCCAAACCACACAGATTAGCTGGTCTCATTGCTGTGTTCCTTCTCATTCCATCACCAAGTCTGCTCGTCGACCTTCTCCTGGCCAGAGTGCCTTCCTTGCTTTCTCCCTAAATGTTTCTGCAGTAGTTGCCCAGCTAAACTTTACACATAATATGTGAAAGCTGTTTCACATATAATTTACAGAAGTGTGTGTATAATGTGTGTTTGTGTGTGTTAGGGACTGCGCTCTCATCCTGCACTCCCAGTGTGAGCACACTGGACTTGGGCTGTTATATACAGTGGACCTGTTCTGATATCAACTCCAGCACAACCTTCACCGTTCAGAAAAAGACTCAAGGGTGTGTATATTCACACACAAACCACTAACCGCTAAATTATTTTACACCCAGATTACTGTGATTGTGTGCACTGATAAGTTTGATCAAATCTGACTGTGTATTACCCACACGCTGCAGTGAATGGGTCAGTATCAAAGTGTGGATCAGGAACTGTGGATGAATGTTGCAGGATGACTGTGTATCACACAAACATGAGAAGCAAAGAAGGATGGAAAATGAAAGCGTGGGTGGGGCAAGAGCTGGAACTGACAGAGCGCCTCTGTCTCTGGTGAAACTGGCGTGTGGTTTAGCTCAAAGCCACAGCATAGGCTCCATCCCTGTGTGTGTGTGTGTCTGTCTGTGTGTATGTACAAATTTGTGCACCTGCTTTCCTATTGTCTCAGAAATGAAAAAGAAAATGATTTTGCTTTAGTTTCCTGTGACTCAGCTCTGTGTAGTCAATTCAAATAAGACTTTCTGATGATCAGTTAGTCATTAAATCACGAGACTTTCAGTCAGCCAGGGAGTGCCAAAACATTTACATAAAACTGTCTGCATGCGTCAGTATATGTGAATACATGAATTAAGCATTTTTAATATATTTGATATATTGATAGTCAATAGATTACTTGATAAATGACATTTTTTGTTACTTGTTTTTCAGGGAAGAGTGGCAAAATGTCTCAGAGTGTGTCCAGATCTCCTCCAATTCCTGTGATGTTTCTCAGGCCTTCTCGCAATTTACACTCTATAATATGATCAGAGTGGGAGTTAGCCATGGCTATGGAGAGATTCAGTGGACCCCAACACAACTATGTCACCCCACCAGTGGCAGTCTGTACCATTACATTACCTTGTTTTTACTGTTTTACTGCAAAGGGTATCTTTATCGCCCCACATAATGTAATATATTTTTGTGTAAAATGTGTGTACAGCCCTGCATACAACAACAGATTTTAGCATGTACTTCAATTTCATCATGTACTTCCATGTCCTGTGTTCATTTTGAAAATCTATAGTAGTAATACAGGAGTTTCCACAGGATTAAAAAAAGAGATTACACCAGTTTACTACAGGATACCACTCCACATATACATTTTTATAAAACGGCACTGCGCGAATATTATAAAGAGTGAAATTATGGATTATTATACAGCTCTATACAATTCACATTATTATAGTTTGCTTTCATTGCTGTTCATTTAGGTTGTTTTATTTATATATATATATATCAGTGTTTTACATCAACACTCAAACATTAGATTCATAAGTTGTTGCTAAAGGTCTCATTCTATAAGAAGGGGCATTACTATGGAGTTTGTCTGCCATTTCATGCAGGAACAGCACCCACTCTTCTGGAAAGAACTTCCACTATACCCAATAGCTATCATTCTGCAACAAGAACACTAGTGAGATCAGATACTTATCAAGGGGGTTGGAGCAGTCCAGTCAAGTTCCTCCACACCAAACAGGTCTACATGTGTGCTGCTTTGTGCATGTGTCATGCTGAAACGAAATGGCCTTCCTCAAGCTGTCATTACCAAGTTTTGAAAATATCAATCATTAGATGCTGTAGCATTACAATTTCTTTTCGCTGGAACCAAGAGGTTCAACCCAAACCCAAACTCCTTCACAACATTTACAGTTAGCATTCTGGCAGGTAGTGTTCAGCAAACGCATTCATTCATCTGACTGCCAGATGTGAAGTACTTTTTTTTTTTTCACTCCAAATGAATTAAACACACTTACAGATGACCAAGGAAGCTCTAGCAGGGCAGAGATATGGTAAACTTAGAAATGTAGTGTGCATCACACTCTACCCTGCTTACACTCAAACAGCAACAAGCTATTTTAGTGAAACTGGTAGAATTGTGGTACACAGGTGTGGAGAGGACTGTCTGATAAATAAAGTGTTTGGAGCAATATGTAGAACTTAATGCATATTTGTTAATCCGGCTTAAAACATTGTATAATGTAATTTTATTATTATTAGTGTAATTGTTAATTCAATTAATTACAATTACATTGAGTGTGATTTGAGATTCTCTTGCTGCAGCCAATGCGAGGTTCAGTCCTCCCTCTGTCTCCGTCTCTCTGGAGGAGAGCAGGCTACTGGTACAGCTAAAGTTCCCCTGTGTGCCTAAAGTGGCGTGCCCAAGTGAAGAAGAAGAAGAAGATAATGATGAAGAAAAGGAAGATCCTCTAAGCTGCTGTCCCCTCACCGAATTCCTTGCCCTCAATACCACAGTGACGCTTTACAATAACCCCAACGCAGCTGATACTCAGGTGTCCAAACTCTGCCCTAGTTTTGTTTTCTTCTTTAAACATTCAGTTTAACTGAAGTTCTGATCTACTGTATCTAATAATGAAAGAAATGTCATCAGGGCTCATGCAAGTATTATGAAAAGGTACTGACAATACGAACTTGAAATATTTACATATTAATGTTTTTGATTGAAGTACTCATGTCGTATATAAAGCTGGCAGAATGTTGCTATGTAATATAGTGGTAGTGTTCAAATGAGTTACATAAATCTGACATTCTTAATGTAAAATGAGTCAGTTATTCTGCTTGTTCTCTTGTTTGTTTCTATTCCAGACTCACATTAAGGTGTTTGATAAAAGTCCTGTGACACTGCACTTTATTAGGCCGGTGGCAGGACAGGAGTACTGCGTTGTGGCCCAGTTTACTTCCTCCCCCGTCTCTGACCCTCAGTGTTTCCGTGTCCAGTCACCAGGTAAATCAAGTTCTTGGTTGTTTCCCCAGCCACACAGTCACCAGATACTCCACGTTTTTAATGTTTACTAAAGCATTTATGTTTGTGGGCCTTTGTGTTGGGGAATGTCTTGGTGGTGACTGTGTCTCTTTGACCGCTCATTAACACTATGAATAGGACAGCACTTTTAGTGGAATAACATGTCTTTGTGTGTGTTCTTTAGAAAGCCTGAAGTTTGCAGCTCTGTCAGGAGTGTTCATTGCTCTTCTTCTCATTGCCGTGTGTGTGCTTGGGAGACGATGGGCTTCATCTGACGCAAAACTACCGAAATCTCTGGTACTATTTTCATCCCGTCCAAACAAGTGATGGATGAATCCATCGTTTGGATGAATCTATTACATTATACTATGGCGAAATGAATATTCGCGCAAAACCTTGTGTCAAAAAGTAGCTTTATAGGAAAGAACTTTCCTAACTTTCAATATAAATAAAAGTTGTTGGAGCTAATCCTGTTGGTCCATTCATTAAGACATTTTACACAGTAAAGCTGTTGGCTCAAATTATGCACTGCAATGAAGTTCTATAAATGAATTTTTACAAAAATGTAATGTGTTCAAGCCAATATATTTCAAGTGTTTTAAACAGTATTCTACACTATCAAACACCATTTTCTATGGCGACTGCAAAACTGTATCACAATATTGTAATAAATTAGAACATACATTTCGAGCTTTACTGTAAAACTTGGCAGCAAAAGACCATCGTCTTCTCTGCAATTTAATATTGCTTTCAGTTTTCCATCACTTACAGTGGAGGAAATAAGTATTTGACCCTTCGCGGATTTTGTAAGTTTGTCCAATGACAAAGAAATGAAAAGTCTCAGAACAGTATCACTTTAATAGTAGGTTTATTTTAACAGTGACAGATAGCACATCAAAAGGAAAATTGAAAAAGTAACTTTAAATAAAAGATAGAAACTGATTTGCAGTTCATTGAGGGAAATAAGTATTTGAACCCTCTACCAACCATTTCTGGTTCCCACAGAGTGGTTAGACACTCCTACTCAATTAGTCACCCTCATTAAAGACACCTGTCTGAACTGGTCACCTGTATAAAAGACACCTGTCCACAGAATTAATCAATCAAGCAGACTCCAAATTTGTTAGTTTTTGAAAGAATAGCTGCTTGTATTTTTTTTTAAAAACTGAAATAAAATACACTTCGAAAAGAGTGTAAGATGCAGTTTTACTGAAATTTCCAAAACAGCATAATTGATTATGGTACTATTAAACTAGTCTAGTTTCATACTGCGTTTACAAAATACAGTACAGTAACATATGTGCTGTAAATATTTATCACAGTAACTAAACAAAAGACTCTTTAAAACACTTAAATTAACTCACTAAACAATTCTTCCTCTATGCAGTTTAGAGGTTGGACTGTGGTTGCCAAGCAACACAATAATCCAAGCTTTAAGGCACAATGGTTATTAATAACTTGACGTTAATAGAATTCAGATGAACTGTGCAGTCATAATGTTGAAAGATTTCAGAACTTGAACTGTTGTACATTTTTAATATTTACTCAGTTTTTGGGCCGTGAATGTGTGTGTGTGAAGATGTCTCTTCAGAATATAGATCAGGAGAATCCCTTTGTGGGTGAATCTGGAAAAGCAGCCCTAAAAGAAGAAGAAGAGCACTCTGTGGTTGTTGTGTCCATCGTACCGCGCTCCCACCTGTCTGCACTTTCTGAGGACGAGTTTATCTCTTCGTACTCCCGCAGTTCTGAAGATAGGTATTACACTTCACCCATTCTGCAGCTCGATACTTCTGATGAACATGGAGATGGGGAGTCTAATCTGGAAACAAATGGAGCTCCATCTCAAGATGGTTATGCAGGGCATCTATGGTCATCAGACGTAGCTCCCAGAATAAGTCCATCATGTTCACTGCAAGCCTCTTTGTCTCTTTGTCTGGGGCATTCAGACGTCCCTTTAAGCTCTGTGAGAGTAGCTGGAGCTCAGAGTGAGGAGATGGATCTGGATCATCTTCCTGGTGTACTTGCGTATATGAACACAGGTAATAAGTCTCCAACAGTGGCTGACAGTAGGAAATGAACTCTGATCATATTTTGAAACTATCAATGACATTTTTCTTTCTCAAACATGGACATTTATTTATGTGATCCATCAACAATGTCATGACTTTTTTCATGACGAAGACTGAGATGGTGAGGAATTTCTTCAGTTACAACTGCTTTAAAGCAAAAGTGCCCCGTCTTACTCCTGGAGATCTATAAAGTTTAGTTCCAACCCTAACTGCACATCCACTTCTAAAGGTCACATGTTCCTGGACTCATTGTAAATACTTATGCTGAAAGTCTTGTTATATGATTACAAAAAATATACATTGCGATCTATCAAGCTGAAGATCCATCAGTGAAGGCTGCATCGATTCTGAAATCCTAGAATCATACATATCCAGAACCAAATTCCTTCAGTTCACACTCTTGGCCAATAAATCAGATTCTGATAATATAGCAACAATATATTTTCAGATTTTCACATTTACTGTGTAAATAGTTCCTCTGGTTATATTTGTGTATTGACTATTTTTAGAATAATCATGAATCATACCAAATAAGTGAATCCAACCAAAGTTATTTTTAGGTTTTTTGAGATTTTATGATGGCTTTTAATTCCTAAAAACATGCACCCTTAATGGCTAAGTGTTGTGCATTATCATCTACAGGTTTCACAGAATACTAATAGTGATCTACACCTTCCATCATGCATAATCTTAATCTTCTCCTTTTGTGTAGTCAGGTCATGACCTTGTACGTATGGAGTCATTTCATGATCACTGTGAGACACAGCGTATGTGTCACCTCGCTGCGTTTTATGTATGAATAAATCAAATAAATGGTCAAATGGAAAGGCCCTCAATCTGTAGGACACTGTTAATGGATTCCAGATTTGCTGTTGGTTTTGGGATACCACCATATAGTGGTGTGATTCATTTCTGTAGGCTGTAATAAATCCTCTTCCGTCGGGTTTACCCCCCCTGTGGATTCTCCTGGGGAAATGTGAGTGGGTCATACACTCTTGTTTTTTTATACCTTGTTTTTTTTCCCCACATCTTTTCCCTCACTGACTCAACGTTGCCCGTCATGGCTTCGTTTTCTGTGGCCCATGCAACAGAATTCGCCTAACGTATGCAATATTTTTCTTCTGGAAGGCCTTAAAACCAGAATAAGCCTTCAGGAGCAAGCGAGTTTTGAGAAATACCATGATGCCACAGCATTGTTGTTATGTGTGGTTTTAATTATAATAATTGGTCAAGTTGTGTATTTTACCTCCTACTAAGCTGTTTAGTGTCAGAGTGCACTGAACTTTTCAAGGTTTTTGAACTCGAATTGCTCTTCGGTTTGTTCTGCTCTGTTGCATGCTGTTTAATCCAGTGGAAAAAGGCAGCCTATTTACTGTTCTGTCATTTGGCAATAGGAAGCGTTTATGGTTTTGTGCCAGTGTGACCTTTCTGGTGAATTATTCCACCAGCAGATTGATGTGCGCAACCTGTAAATCAAAAATGGAGATGCCAAATAGCACGCCACTAAAAATCTATGTTTTCAAATGTCAAGTTTCGTGTTGACCAAAGCGAAAGGCAGGAGAGCGATAGCTGGAGGAAACAAGCGCTGCTTTAATAAAGCCACAACCCACAGGCCTGAAAAACACCCTCTGTCAAATGAAAGAAAAGCTAAAAACAAGCGCTTGAGATAGAAACAAGGGGGAATGCCCAGAATTGACACTTGTATGTACTTGTGTGTGGCTCTGCTTCACAACTGATTTGGCTCCTTCCAGTGTATAAAGCAAAAAAAACCCCAAAAACAGTTGAATGTTTTAAGAGAAAAAAAACATCTATGAATCTGAGTCTGTGCCTGATCTGGATATAATGTGGAGCTTTAGAAATGTCATTTGTACATTTTCATTGTTTCCTTACAATCATGTTTAGGGAAACATTTCCTATATGTCTTGTTTTCAGTTGTGTGTTCTTGGGTGAGTAATAAACACATGCCTCTAACCAGGGTCTTTTATGGTGGACTGACTCACTGGGTGAGTCACCCGCACCTCAAGGCTACATGCAGAGCCTTATATGAATGTCTCATCCCTGAATGGCTGCTTTTAAACTCAAAAACTTTACATCGCTGCTGCTTGAGAAGAATGCGTAGTCTATATTTTGTTCTGTTTTATTACAGATAAAATGTATATAGAAAAATGTATACTTTAATACATTTAGCATCATAACCTGTTTGTTTTAGTCCAGCGTGATTAGGATGCAAACATATAAATGAACCTTTGACATCAGTTTGTGGCTGATTAACATTTTCAAGGTGTATCCTATATTATTAGTTTGTTTGAATTATTGTTCGTCTTCTGTGATTATAAGGGGATATTCTGAGATTTATAATGTAACAATGATCTGAATGAAACCATAGGAAACAATAGTCACTCAAAAGAATGAAACCACACTTTTTTGTGAAATTTGCAAGTTAGTATCTATTTTGGAGCATGTGTTTTTACATAAACAGTGCAATATAATTTTATATATGTATAATATTTACAGAAAATTAAACTGTCCCCAAACCACAGTATTTCTAGTGGGGTGGGTGGCGGACAGGACACACACTGACAGAGTTGTTCTTGGCACCCTTTTCTCCCTCCACTCGCATTTGTTCTCTCCTGCTTATGCGACTATGGCAACAACAGTCCACTTCCGAGTTTTGGCCACCAGCACACTTTCTCACCTGCGCCAGTACTGTTGGGGGGAAAAGCATAAACAAGTTAAGCAGCTAAAGAGACCAAGAGATCAGTTATGTATAATTTTTTTGAGTGAACAAATACTTTAATATGTGGTTACACGTTTCTACTGGTTTAATCATTTGGTCTTCAAACATTTGCTCAATTAAAAGAGGCTGTTTAGAGAAATTTGCACAATTATCCATTTACCACAGAAGGGGTCCGCCAACCCAAGTTTAGAGTCTAAGAACTGTTTTATTTTGGAACGGGAGCACCAAGGCTAGTAGTTACCCACACCTTTTTTCTGTATATTTGTCTTCATAACTTCTCAACCCTTCAAACACAGGGCACAGTATGACAAAGTAAATTATGGGAATGCGATGTCAACATGTAGCCGAACGCTGCAGACAGCCACTGTAGACAATTTCAGTCTGCAAAGGTGTTTTTGAAACCTCGTGAATGACAATCACAAGAACAAGCCACCTTAATAAAGAGCTGGATACAGTTCAGCTCCTTATTAAGGAATCAGATTGAGAGAAGTTTCAGGGATGGAAAATATTTGTGTGACTTCTAGTGTTTGGTAGCAGTGTTGTCCTCACAGGTATAGTTATAAATGAAATAAATAAAATTTGGACTCCAAACCTGTGTCAGCTTGTTGACTACATCTGGGTTAATAGGAAAATGTACATTTTATTTAAAATTCCGTTTAACGTGTTTTGTTTAAAGGTGTATCCTTTTCGTATCTATGTATAATGGCCTGATTTTAACACTACTGTACCTGGGCAAATTTGTGTATCTGTTCCACCACGGCAGCAAACAGAGCTCCCACACTTTCATCTATCAGACTTTGCATGTAGTGCACAGCCTCTTCATCGGACAGGTCCAGTCTGAATTTATCCTGCACCTAAAAATGGAGGGGCGGAAGAAAGATCTGCAGATCGGAACCAAATATAAACTGATAAGATGGGAAATTTTACAGAAATAGAAAAAACACACCTTTTTCACCGTCTTGTCTGGCTCAAGAGCGATGTCAGGAATATTGGCATCCACCATCAGGGAGAACAGATTCAAAATGAGGTTGGAGTATCTGGAAGAGGACAATGCCACACAAACTCATTAAACCTTAGGATGAATTAAGACATGCAAAGTCAAGGCTAAGAGCTAACTTAGTGTTGACTCGAGCCATTTTAGGTATTTAAAAAAAATCTCACTATTTAAAAGCAATTCTGTATGCAGTGCTGTTCATGGCAATGCAATAATAAAATAAACCGTGTGTGTGTGTATGTATGTGTAGGTGTGTGTGTTACCTGCGCAGGTGAAGGAAGGCGGTGTAACACTGTTTTCTGAATTCCTGGTATTGTTCACTCTGCATGCCCCCCATGCCCTCCACCATCTCCTTACTCAGCTTCATTGGTGGAGGCAGTGGTTTGGGGTCCCGCCCCAGTATATAGCCAAAATCAATATGGAACAGCTTCCCTGCAGAAGCAAGGAAAGGCTGAGTCATGAACACTCTCACTATATTATACACATCTTGGCATCATATTGTAACATTAGGAAAAGGGCCCAAATAATTATACCGGTCTTGGTAAGAAGCAGATTGTCCAGGTGTCTGTCCCCAACTCCTAGAATATAGGTGATGACACAGTAGCCAGCTGCAATAAACGCAATGCACAGGCATGACACAAAGTTTAATTAAACAAAAAGGCCAACAATTTAAAAAATAAATTCTTTGACAGGCCTTTCCCTTCACAGCCAAAATTCAGGTCACCAGGAAAGATGTCTGGCTCACCACAGCTTTTGACGTAAGTGTCCATCACCTCAGAGCTGATACCATAAGGTCCTTTATCACTGGGTGCGTGTTTTCTGAAGAAACTCTGCAGGACAGGGTCGAGTTGATAAACTTTCTATTTTCACTCATTATTTTATAAGCAACTGGACAGTTAAGCTAGATTATGTTAAGTGCAGAATATAAGCTTTAATTTGAAGGTATTAACTATATCACAGCTCTTTTTAGACACAGCCCCTCTACTTGTATCAGACATTGTCCAGTTACTTACAAACTGTACTGAATGAGCCATACAAGTGTCTCTAAGTGTTCTACCTGAATATTTCCTTCAGTAGCCAAAACCTCTGCCACAGGAACCGACTGCACAAACTGCATAAAACCTAAAAAAACAAAAACAAAAAAAACAACAGATCCAAAATGCTGTTTTTCCATTTTGAACATTTGTTTCTGTAAGAATAACAGCTGGCATTTAATGCATCGTTTTATTTTTGTGATTAAAGTAGTATTAATTGCAATGTTCAAGTATCTCGGGGTCTTGTTCACGAGTGTGGGAAGGATGGAGCGGGAGATTGACAGACGGATTGGTGCAGCGTCCGCAGTGATGCGGGCTCTGCACCGATCTGTTGTGGTGAAGAAAGAGCTGAGCCGGAAGGCTAAGCTCTCGATTTACTGGTCAATCTAGGTTCCTACTCTCACCTATGGTCACGAGCTTTGGGTAGTGACCGAAAGAATGAGATCGCGGATACAAGTGGCCGAAATGAGCTTCCTCCGCAGGGTAGCGGGGCTTTCCCTTAGAGATAGGGTGAAAAGCTCAGTTATCCGGGAGG
>JBBPDB010000011.1:2395498-2411334 GCA_037974465.1 Brachypetersius altus
TGACTGACCTGTTGTACGTCGGTCTGTTGTTGCGGGGACATTTCCACGCCCCGAAACGTGACGCTGAACGAAACGAATTGTGATTGGTTGTTTGACATGTCAGTCAAACGGCCTTATGGGCGGAAATTGGCCAAAGAAAGTGGCTATGAATTCCAGACCTACAGCCGTCAGTCTGAAGGTCTGGCTACGCGAGACTAGGTGAGGGGGTGCATTGACAATACCCACAAATGGCCTTACAACAAAATAAAATGGCTATTTTACAGACTTTAACATTTTATAAATTTCAGTAATAAAAGTTGTCTAACGCAGAACATATTCATTGAATGTGATTACATAAACCCTAATAACACAATCATTACCAAGTAATGTTTACAGCAAACTCTAAAATCAGATTCAAGAAATGTGACAGAGGTCAAGTAATCAGGTTTTTGGTGCATCTGCATCTTTTCATAATTTCTGTCATTCTTCTACAATAACAACCAGCTAAAGATGCAAAACTAGCTGGAGAACTAAAAATTGAACCCTGACTTACAACAGTAAAATTGCGACAAATGACAACATTGTATAGTGGTACCATATAAACTCTCAAATAAATGTTTGCCACAATGGTTTCCACATAATTAATTTTATGTCACATGCCATGCTTTGAAAAGTTTATTGGTGTGTTGCTAAGCAACAATATCTAACTATTTGTTAGAAAGTCAGAAATCAGTGATAACAGTCAAAATGTAGAGGTTAAAAAGCACAATAACCAATAACTTGAGCTGACATTTCAGAACTAAACAGACTTCACTTATTTTACTCAATGCAAATGCATTTGGTAGACGCAACATAACGTTTACCAGATGTAAATGTACTTATAAGAGTCCAATAACTCTTAACAGTATAGAGCAAGGTGCTTATCTGAACAGGGAACATTAGTCTACCAGTTTTACTGTATCCTGATGTGGTGAGTAAATACGACCTAATAATCTAGCATTAGCCTCTCGGATTTAAGGACATGTGGATGGTGCATTTGGATGTTCAGTACAAACATAACCCAGAACATGGTTTCTTTACATAAAATGTTAAGAGAGATATTCAGTGTTTTTATAAATGCTGATACATCAGAATATTGCAGATTTTACTGTCCAAATGATAACAGTCAGGGCCCAAAATAAATACACCTACACACTTTAACGCACCTTTTCCTGAGTGGTGAGGTAATATCTGAACTTCCACACAAGGTCCTGTTCTTCGGAGCTCAGCTGCTTGGTAGGTGGGTAGCTGACAATGATCTACACACAGATAAATGCAGCATTAGAAACTTTGGCACTCCCCTCATACTATGACTCAACATTTTATCATCTCTTATCCTCACTTACATTGAGCTGGTCTCTAGTAGTAGCGTTGGGCTTCAGGTCGTGGTCTGATGGTCCACTCCGTAGACTTCGGGCCAGCTTGTGATGTTTGCTCTCTACTAGATTCTCCTACAGCAAAGACATTACAACAACAGCATTTATCAGATGGATGTCAGCTAAAAGCTTCATCGCATCTCCTGAATGAAGACTAAATGCAAAGATTTGAGTGCCTTGCCAGTGCTGTTTTCTTGACTCACCATACACATTTGTGGGTCTGGGACTTTGACTATGTCTGAACTTGTCAGTAGAGGGCTTGTTTCATCTCCATCCTGTGGACACAGGGGCAATAACATGTTACTATTAAAAGACTGGTCAAAGTCCTTATAGGCAAGTCTGCCCACTAGAAACTGTCCTGGCAACGGCACCAGGCAGTTATTTCCACTCATGCAATAATAGGATATATGAGGAAAAGTGTATGCATCTAAAATGAAAGGTAAGGCTCACAAAAAAATCTTTCCCCATGCTCCATATGTAGTTGACCAAGACAAATTTGGTATCTGAAGTTTTAAGAGGGCTAATGTAGCAAATAAGTTATGAAAGTTACATATGCCTAGGTCATCCAAAATCGTTTGATTGCAGTTGAAATAAGACAAATAGCTGCAGGTGAAATAAGACAAATAACACAGAAGCACCTGAAATCTGTGTCAGTTTAAGATTATAAGATTGTAACAGACATGGTAAGCTTGGCTTGTATTTCTTTGACTTTACCAACAAGCTGACCTGATGGGGCAGGATTTCCCCATCAGCTGTTTTCAGCTGTTTCTCCCTCTGATTATGTCTCTGCTTTGGTTAAACTATTGCTTTTTGGAGTTGAAAAGGGTCACCAGTCACCAGTAAAAGACCGGCCTCTGAGCAGCAATTTATAAAAGGTAATTTGGAGTCACTAAAACTACTGGCATTCATCTACATACCTTTTCATAGTAAACTATGCTGTATTCCTTCTCTCCATTCTTTACTCGAGGGAATTCCACCATGAGGTACATGAAGTTGGAGCTGCGTTTTTCACTCTGTAATGAAGGCACATTTTTTTTACACCACAAGAGACTGACGCTTCATGCAACAGTGTTTGAAATGTACACCTTAGTCAGGCTTCAGTGGGTCCAGAAAACAAACCCTTTCAAAACCCATCTGTGGTTTTATAGCTCCGTTCCACAGTAACTATGGGTTGCCAAAGTTTTGATTTTGATACCAATTCTAAGCGTATTAAAGCAAAATATCAACTGTTACAATTTAAAAACACTTATCACTATCTGAATATGTTTTTTTTTAAAAAAACGTTTTAAATACTGGTGAAATACAATAAAATGCAATGTTGGCATGTCTTCATGACTCTCAAATGTCTCACCTCATTAATCATCTCAATCTCTCTGAAAGTCAAGCGGTCAAGCCAGTCCACCTTAACCATGTGCCCCTGACGATGAGCTTTTGTCAGCTGGAAACAGAGAAATGGGGCGAGAGAGCGGGAGAACAAAAGAGGAGGAGAGCAGGAGAGTGAGAGGAAAGAGTGAGTGAGTGAGTGAGTGAGTGAGTGATGGACAAAGAAGGACAAACTTTAAGTAGTGGAAGAAGCATGTCACGCAGTGTACAAAACAAACCTTCAGCCAATCAGAGCACATCAGTATGTCAGCAGCAAATAGCTTCACACACGCGTTCACACTCACAGGTGAATAAAAACACGGTCAATACAAAGTGGCCCCACACCAGGAACTGTCTTAGTGGGACATGGTTAGTAAAATTCAGCATTCATTAGAGTTTTAAATAAAGATGTGTGATATAGCATTCTTGAAGGAACTTTATCACAGTATTTTGTTTTTCTAAGGTTGGAAGAGGAAACAAAATGACCAACAAATCAGTAATGACACATTTAATAAATACTATAAAGGACATTTTTTAATTCAGTGTTTTTTTTTATTCAGATTATTGTAACAATCATAGTGATCAGCCTCAAATGCATGTCGCTTTGGTCTAATGGTGACACATTAGACATTTCACAGACACTGTAAGTTCAACTTGGTCAATTGTTATTTAATTCACACAGTGTGATCAGAAAAGAGTACCACATTCTAACGGAGAAATCATTTCTTTAAGTTGAACTGAATGCATTCCACAGGCAGTGCTTCCACATAAAAGCAGTAGACATCATGGCACTGACTGCGGCGTGGGCAGTACATTACAGATTAAAAGCTCATAAGCTCTTATACACAATCCGCTCATGCTCAGGAAACAAACACACTGGTTCTCATTCATTCATACAACCACACAGACACGCATTTACACATTCACACACAGTCAGCATTCCTGTCCTGTGGGTCAACTGTTATACTCACATCGCTAAGTAGCTCCAGGTCTGGACCCTGGAATAGACAGCAGTTAAAGCATTGTCCTTTTACATCACACGCATGCACACACACCCATACGCACGCACACGCACGCACATTCTCTCTCCCCTTCCACAGTGTGAACACTTAAATGAGGAATCCATTCCAAAATGGATTCACACAACATTCTATTCACATTAGCAATTTAATATGTGCTCCTAACCTTAGCCAGTCTGCCCATCTGGTCCTCAGCCAGTGTGCTGCTGGTTCTGCCTGGCGTGCAGGTGGGCTCTCCTCCGTCTCCCTCCACTCCTGGCCACACCTTTAAATCATGCATGCCCTGTCGGAACATTCTGAAAGAGTGGAATATGAGAGAAAGAGATAGAGAGCTTGCTCTGGAGGTAAATGTATTTTTTTTGCATTGTTAGGTTCCATTCAAACCAGCCAGAGTAATTTTTAGTAAAAGAACAAAAATGCACTTTTTTAAATAATACTGACTCAAGAAAAAACACTGAGTCAAATGTTACTGTTTTGATTCAAATTTACATTGAATTGTTTGAATCATAATTGAAGTAGATTTTACACCCCCTGAGAAAGTCATAGCCTTTTCTAATTCAAACGATTTTTTAAAAGCTGGTAAACATACGTGTGTAATGCGAGTCTCACCCGTATTTCCCGAACAGGGTTACAGTGGTGCCTCCCACAGGTGTGGCACGGCCAGGCCCATAAACGTCCCACACAGTAAGAGCTACCTGAGCGCTCTGAGGCAGGTCAGGATACTTCACTGGCAACCGCAGCCATTCATTCCAGCTACAAACACACATTCATTTCAATTAATCAATCAATTCACCCAATCATCCACCAAACAGAACACTCCCTGAAATAACTAATATTGGTTACTATAAGGAGTTAAGATTATCTTAAATAGTAAAGGAAGTGATCAACGATGTGCTTGCTTTCATTTAGGGATAATCTTTGTGTTAGGATGCTTTTGGGAAACCCAACCCTAAATACTATCAAGTAATACTGTTCCTCAGTATGAACAAACCACTTGTTTGACTTGACCTGACATTTTTTTCTCTATACCTAAAATGTAGTCAATCAGACAGTATGTGTTTGCACTGAAGCCATAAGGTTAATGTACTCACAAGCAACAGAAGTGTATAACCACAACTCAGCACTGTGTAAACTAAATTATCATACACTGGCCTTAAATGTCTCAGAAAGACAGAAAGTGTATGTGGTTCCTGAGAATGTATGACATATTCTTATCTATACGTTTGGATACAAGTACAGAGAAAAACTTTTGATTTGATTTGATTTGAGCAATATGGCAATATTCATTGTTTGATTAACTGTGTCACAAGATGCTGATATCACAATGATATCATTACTGGATCTTTATTAAATATTTATCAGACAGACAAATATTCTGTGATATTTAGCATACACTGGAAAGTATTGTGATACCATAGTTTTGCCATATTGTTCTCCACGACATGATTGGTAATACTGGTTTCAGGAATTATAATCTGTTCATTAAAAACGAAATATGTCTTGGCTGGCTAGCATTTGTATGTTTATTGTATTTCCTTAGACCACCTTACAGTACAGGCTGGTCTTATTGAATGGTACTCACTTCCAGCGGGTACTGAAAGCTTTGTACGATGTGCGAACAGGTAGGGCCAGAGGCTTTCCCTCCGCAAACACCTGGCAGGTCACATACAGGTCGGAGCAGTTCTCCTGGTAAAGGCCAGAGAAACGCAGCATAGGGTCTTCCAACAGGGCCTTGTAGCTCTTCTGCTCTCGCTTGCCCTCCAAACTCCCTCTGTGAAAGAGAAACAAACAGAGAAGCACGACTGACATCATGTTGATCACTGCATAATAAAACTATGGCTCCCTGGGTCCTTAAGGGTGGGAAGCTGGTTAGGCGCAACAAGACAAAGCCAACATGCTTCATAATTTGAGGATCTGTCTCCATAAGCGTTGTTTATCATGAAAGAATGTGGGAGGGTGTGAGCTCCTTTCCATGCTGAGTAGCTTTAATAGGCACCGATGTGCACTCACATCTCTCTACATGAGTGTTTAACAGAACCTAGAGAATCAGCCATCGCAACAGAAGTGCAATGAATTTTACCATCGCCCCTAAAACACTCATACGGTCCATCGAACATTTGAGTTTTATTGTTTAAGGTTGTAATGGGAAGTTTGATTCATTTTACTGAACTGTATCCTTCAAATGAACCAAATGTTTGATTTAATATTTTATTTGTGTTCGAAGCACAATGTTCATCAATAATATTCTGAATAATATTTATTTGTATGGATTCTTTCATATATTCAGTAAAGAGTTTTACAAAATAGATAAGAAGCAAAAATGAAGAAACAAGGAAAAAGAGATTAAGCGTTTTTCACCAATCTAAATGAATAAATAAATTTTTTGACTTAACACAAAATAAAATCAGCAAGAATGTTACAGTCTGTGCAGAAAATGTTAGAAACTCCTCCGATGTTACAATATTTTATGTTCTAATGTTATGAGGTAAAATTTTGAAATACTGATATTTGTATAACCGGAGTGTATCTACAAAAGCGTAGTTCTGTATTACTTAAGCAAATTCTAGAACTTCTGGTTCTGAACAACCGCAGCGAGGTTTTTGAAGAATAACCTCTGATCTACTCGGGCTAAAAATACAAATGAGGGCTCGTTGGAAATGTCTCCTGGAGGTCAATCGAGTCCCCTTGTGTGAAAACATCCAGAAAAAAATATATTTATTGCCAGAAAAAGGCAAAAAAGAGGATATTTGCAGTTTCCGCGTTATTGTGGGGATTTCCGCGTAAAACTATTTGGTTTGTTTCTCAAAAAAAAAAATCCATGTGTAACTGAATCTGCGACTCCTGATCCACGTAAAACTGGGGGGTTACTGTATAGACAGAATGGAAAATGTTTGAAATGATCCATGACGAAGCTCCAGCTTGAAAAGCTGATATGTCAACCGCTGTTTCGGGGAAAGTTGGAACCAGCCTGATGGAAAATATTGTTATTCACTAGTCACTAGTCCACTAGGCCAGAGGGGCAACAAAGCACTAATTTGGGCAGTCGATTAAAAAAACATTTTTCCTTCACATTCTATAATCTTTCTGCTTGATCTTGAAAAATTTAATTAACTGAAATAATAGTTTAATTAGTTTGAGGTATGTTTCACAAAGCCAGAATGTTAGCTATTAAACAAAGCTATTAAACAGTCTACAATTATTGTGCAATTAGGTGGTATCAAATGTGTTAAAATATTATAATTATGTGCAATATGTGGTTAACTTTCCTAAATGCAGTACCATGTGAAATTTTTTAATAGGTACTGAATCACTTCCTTTTGTGCAATATCTTATGTACAAAAGTCGTATGTGCAATATTACTTTTTATTTCTTAATATTACTACTGATTTCTGATAAGTGCAATAACATACTCCAAAGTGCCATTTTGTCAGTAGGCATTTCTGTATACAGCATAGTATATTTCATATTGAGTTTTTTTCTACTGATTTTATTTAGAATTATTATTTACACTTCATATTTTATTGTTCTTGTGTCTGTGTCTCTTTCAGTCATTACATATGTAATTTTCTCCAGGATCAGTAAAATGTTCTGATTCTGAAATACTGGTTTTGTACTATTAAAATATCTGGTTCACTTCAAGGGCAGCTAAATTAAAACTTGGGGATTTTTAAAAATATATGCAGTATGATGTGACATTTTCTAAATAGGTGCTGAATCACTTCCTTTTGTGCAATATCTTATGTACAAAAGTCTTATGTGCAATATTACTTTTTACTACTTAATATTACTACTGATTTCTGTGCAATAACATACTCCAAAGTACCATTTTTTTCGGTAGGTTTCACTCAACTGTGTTACTTACATATAGTATTTATACTCAGCATATCTGTATACAGCATCGTGTATTTCATGTTTTTTTCTACAGATTTTATTTAGAAATGTTTACACTTCATATTTTATATTGTTCTTGTCTCCGTGCCTCTTTCAGTCATGTTCTGTTTTGTACCATCAAAATATCTGGTGCAATTCATGGACAGCTACATTAAGACTTGGTGAATTTTAGCAATAAACAGAGAAGCTAGACAGTGAAACCTCACTGACAGACAAAGAAACATCTGATAAACAGATTGTGAACTTAGCAGCAAAGCTTTCAGCTATGCCACCAAAACAATGACTCAGTAGGAACACACTCACATTTTCAGCTGGACGTTTATGTCCATGTCGCAGCTGTAAACATAGTTAAACTTGTCCGTGTCCATCTTCAGATACTTAAAAGTAGGGGAAATATCAAATAAAAGCACTACAGAAATGAAATAAATAAAAAATAACTATACTGAAACGTCAGGGCAGCAGAAGGCCTAGCACAGTCCTGCACTTTCACTTTATCCGCCAAACCTCTCTCCTACTTCTCACAAAATCACTACTAGTGTCGGCCTGAATTATCATAAAGTCTCAGTGCTAAAAAAGCTGCAGCAATATTTAATCACATAGATGACAAAGTGTTTTTCTGCTCATCTCTTTCTCCATGCTGCGTTTCTTTATTCACCCAGCAAAACAGAACACAGCAATCCACACAGGCACGCACAATCGATAACAGATCCTCGAACACAGCCAAGCTTCGAGCGTTCATCCTGCTTCACTGAGCCGATTAGTTTTGACTGAGTGGAGTCCAGTCTGGGCTGTGGATGGAAAGTGAAGAAGGACAAAAGTGCTCCAATACGATTCATGTTTGTTTCTTATTTCTAATATTGCCAGTTATTTAGCATTAATTTAGCCCAAAATATGCTATTTCTTCCTTTTTATTCTATTTGTTTTCATTTGTAAATATTTCTCTGTATAATTTAATTTATATAGGAAGACATGAGATGATTACAGAGATTTCTTAGTGTGAATTGTCTTTAAAACATGAGGACATTACACTGAGTCTTCATTACAAATGTGCTCACAAAACTGTTGCAAATGTCATGATTCAGAGCAAAATGTAAGAACTGTAAGTTACTTATCTATAGTATTTAAACCCAGCATTTGTGTAGTTATTTCTTACAGCTGTTATTGGGATTATTTAGCCTTTATATTTTGTATTGTATTTGCCTCTGTATTTCTGTGAGTCTGTGCAGTCATAAGATAAGCAATTCCCTCTGGGATCAATACAGTTTTCTGATTTTGATTCTAAAATCTATGTCTGAAATGTTTACCAGGCCCCTCATATATATAACGACACTGTACCAAAGAACCAATTTCATTATATCACACCTTCCCAGTTGACTTCCAGCAGCCACCCCCACAGCAATCATGTTTATTCATAATGCAACTGTGACATGATATTCCTTAAACAAGTCGTCTAATAGAAGCATTTAGGTTAACATAGGTTGAGTGGTATTTTTTGAGAGCATCAACATGTTTGAGACATAACAATAGAGAATAAGGCAATTGACATGTTTTATTTGTTTTCATGTGTGGTGGGAACGTTTTTGTGCTGCGGCCGATAAGATCCTTTTTATACCACTGTACCTTACAGCTTGTCCTGTAATCTTTCTCAATTTTACACAGTGGTAAAGAGCATAAGTACTTTGTCTGATATCTAAAGACAATGTTCCAGTTAGATGCCTCTCAAAACCAAACTACTGCAGGAGCTTGAAAAGTTCTTGAGCCTGAAAAGTGAGTGAGAAAGTCTCTTTTTGACCTTTTTTCTTTGCAGTGATCTTTGACCAGTTCCAAGTATGAAAAGGTGTTTTAATCTGTTTCTCAGAAATTATTTTGACTCTGTTATGTCACACAAATTGGCAGCAGTTAGGGGTTAGGGCATTTGTCCTGCAATTAGAAAGTTGTGGGATTGAATGCCAAGACTGCTAGTGACACTGGCTAGTCGCTACCCTTGAGCACCGTCCTCACACTCTGCCCCCCGGGTGCTGTGTTTCTGGCTGCCTGCTGCTTCTCTTGGTGAGTGGGTTAAATGCAGAAGAAGAATATTGTGGTGTTCACACTGTGTGACAGAATGGTCATTTCACTTCAGTTATGTTCTGTGTACACATGCAATGAAAACACTAAGCTTGAAAATCCTCAAAGCATCATGATCTTCCACTACTGTATGCAAAATGTACTTTCTCTTTTTCTGTTTAAGGGCAGAGGAAGGACCAAACCAATAAAACCTGCAAAGAAACTCACTGTTCCTTCATTTAATTCACATTCTGTGTTCAGCCTGATTAATGCCCAGTTACAAGTGCGGAACTCTCGCTTCCCCACTGTGGGCTGGCCTATGGTTATATAACGCATGCCGGTGAGTCAACCTCCAGCGCAGCACCTCGCTCCATTGCATGCTCCACGACATGCTGCTCTCAGTGTTAAAGAGCTGTTTAAGAGGACAAGGACAATTGCTCTTCCGCACACTCCCAGCAGGGGCTCTGGCCTCTCTCCCTGACGTAAACACATTCTTGAGGTTTGATGCCCGAGGAGACAATTGGGTTCTTTGGATGGTCAAGATTTCCACCAAGCCAAAGTAGAAAATGAGCACCATAGTGGACATAAGGACTGGTCAAGTTGTTATGAACAGTATTATCCAGTGACATCCAATTAGGGATTTCAAGACCTGGGTAGTTGTATAGGTTAGGATAGAATGAAAAGACCCAGTGACTTTCTAGAGAGAAACTTATTGTTATATGCTGGCAGTCAAAAAGAATTAAAATAAATTCACATGAACTCATGCACTGATGTTTAGCAATCGTGACAAAAGACACAACAAATGAATGATAAGACAATTCAGGCATGGTTTAAAACCCAATGAGATATTGTGAGGAATAATGGGGACATGTGAGAAATGCGTGGCTTTATACAGTACATGTAACAATCACATTCTGTATTGTGATTAATACTACCTTTACTAGAAAAATGCACTTTTTAAAACAATGTGTTCTTATTTTCAAAACTATTTGTTCATTATTTTTTATTATTGTACATTATTATCAATGTTCCTGGCATTTGTTGCATAAATAGTACCTTACTGGGTCTCTCAGACTGTCTGGAACACCAATTAAACAATATTTTGAGAAAGAATGATACTGTATTGACCGTGGGGGCACTCTCCTACACTTGCACTTATGTTATACATTATTGATGTAAATAATATTGATATAATCTAGGCAAAGTATCCATTAACCTCAACTAATACCAGCACTGAATAAACTTGCTGATCACTTGTAGTGCTCTCAAACTGTTTTTCTTTAGCTTTCACTTTTTATGCCAATGGCACGTTCATTTAAGGATGAACTTAACCAGTGTGGGGAAACAAGTGTTCAGGCAGTTTTGTTTTGGCTTGAAATAAAACTTTAAAATAACAATAAAAATATTTATTTTATAAATGCATATTTTATAAAATATTATAAAAATAACCTCACACTAACAGTAAAACATGGTGGTGGCGGTGGTGTGATGGTAAGGGGGTGGTTTTCTGCTTCTGGGCCTGAGCAACTTGTCATAATTGATGGAACCATGAATTCTTCTGTCTGCTGCCACTGAAGGAGAAGGTTCGCTTATCAGTATAATTGGGTAATGCAGCAAGACACCAAACTGAAGCATGAGAGTAAGTCCATCTTTGAATGGCTAAAATCGAAGTCCTCGTGATGCTGTTGCAGAACCGTGGACAGGAAGTTCATGGCTGAAATTCATTTAATGCGGTTGAAATCCAATCAATGCAAGGAAAAGTGGATCAGAGGACTCCAAGAGCCATGTGAAAGACTTTTGCTGGAGTTATGCTGCTAATCATTGCACACCTAGTTATTAAGATTAAGGGGCAATTACTTTTTTGATGTGGTTGATACTGGTGTTATAGAAGTTTTCCACTTATTAATTGAAAGGATAAAACTAATTACTTAAAAATGTAAAGAGTTTTTTTTGTTTTCACCAATTTTCCTTGTTTCTTCTTATATCACATTTTACATGAGGATCTAAAACCACCTCATGTAACAAATAAGCAAAAAACAGGCAGGGGCAGCTGGTGGCCTAGTGGTTAGGGAGTGGCCCCTCTAATCAAAAGGTTATGGGTTTGAATCCCAAGACTGCTAGTGGCACCTCTGAGGAACCCTTGAGCAAGGTACTGTCCCCACATACTGCTCCCTGGGAGCTCTATTCCTGGCTGCCCTCTGCTTTACTTGGGTGAGTGGGTTTAAAGCAGAGAAAACTTTTGTGCTGTGGTGTGTTCATGTATGAAATTGTGATACTTTTTTCTGTATCTTAGCTATAAGAAATATATGGTTTTTATGGGAATGATTGGATTGCGCCTTTTATTGTGACTCTCTATTTAAGCTCTGTTAGGTCTTTAGGCAAAGGTTTATTCTGTGTACAGTGAACAGCTTCCTAACATGAAGGCGAAGGGAGTACGTGCTGCAGAGTCATGGGTCTGGAGCTCCTCAGAGGAACAGGGCAGGAGACAAGGGGCAGCAATGAGTCACTCTGTCCGGACTGCGGCGCGTGGCCCAGTCACTGAGTAGCAGCACCACAGCCCTGACACAACAAGGAGCTTTCAACGCCTCTCAAACTACTGTGGGGGTGACAGGAGCATGAATGCTCCAAACAGAGAATTGTGGCACCCCTGGGCCTCTTAAGAAAAGGCCGGTTTCTCCTATCGCAACTTTTTCCATCTTGATAGGGATAGGGATGAGAGATGAGCTAATGTGAGGGCGAGTATGTAATGTTTGGTTCTGGCTCAAAGAGCATTACCTTACTAGAATTCTAGACACGCCTTCTAGTAGCACACACACACTTACTGCAACTCACACACTCTCCTCAAGACACAAGTACACCCATAAACAGATCCGTTGCACTCATCACCTAACTTAACAAGAAAGATCTTTAACAAGGCAAAAAAAGGACATTACATCTTCCTTTCCCTGCTCGACAGACAAAAACATTCACACACCTACCTATTAACCACACTCACCACCTAAACACACAGTAAAACTTAAGATCATTTTTAAAGAACGTGTTTGAGTCTTTTAAACTTCTTTACTGTTATTTTTCAATTAATTAAAAATAAAATACAAAAAGGAGCAGACAAAATGCACTACAATGTATACCTTAATATTGTTCACTATCTAGATAATGTTAGTAAGCTATCATGATAACAAAAAACTAACAAAAAACCTGCAAAAAGGAACTACTGGATTATTCCTTTTATTGGGAGTCTCTGTTTAAGATGAATTGTAATGTAAAGGCATGTTTTGTACAATGGAACAGTGATTAAGAAAGCCCACAGGCTATAGCAATAACATGAATGCGAATGAACATTTGAGCTGTTCAAGTTCAGGACTTCGGGGTTGAGCTGTTTGTAATTCTCTTTTTGGGCTTACGTTAACCACAATACGGTAAAATGAATTTCATACATAAATCAGACAAAGTATACCTCCCACCCCAACTGGTAGGATGTTGTTGCCATTTACTCTGACCGTATGGGTAAAAAAAAACTTGCATCTGATGCCCATCATGTGCTGAATAAGGATAACGTTTACTGTTATGTTCAATGACTGGAATAGCTCTGATGCTGGTTTGGTTACATTTACTGGTCTATAGATCCATGGCTGTAGTTGCAGTGAGGACTGGTTGTCGCCACAGGCATTTCCAGTGTATGATGTATTTGCATTCTGTGCAACAAAATAGTACATAACAGGACAACTGAAGACACTGCAGTCTAGTTTTAGAAAGGAACGCCCTGTTATTTGTCTGGCAGAAAATGTGTTGATTTATTAAAAACACTTTGAAATTGTTGGTGTCCCCAAACTTTGGCTGGGAAATGTATGTACACGCTCACACACACACACACACACACCTGCAGCAGTGGTGCAATAAAAGTCTAATTCTTTCTTTATGGTCTTCCCTCTCCCAAACATCCACCAAAGCCTCAGCTGGACCAGGTCCATGTCAGGTCACAAAATAAAGACACGTCGATGACATCATCATTATGAGCTAAGTCCATGGAAGCAGTTGAGGGTCAGTGCATCCAGAAGGCCTCCAGCCCTGTGTTTGTGTGCATGAGGAGCACCTAGTAACCGCTGGGTACAGCAGCACCTGTCTGCTGATGCTTTTGATGTGGAGTTGACCACCCTCAGCAGTAGCGTTCAGTGATACTGAATCATCAGGGTTTGACCCAACAGGTGACAAGTATATTTGGTGTTAATGCATCAGTAACATTGACGTAATGGCCTAGGATGTGTAAAAGGATGGTCGTCAGCAGCCATCCCTTCTTCTCTCCCTCCATCTCACCTCTCTCCTCGTTCTCACCTCTCCCTTCCTCCCCTCGCTCTTAGTCATCTCGGGATGTGTCAGTATTTCTATCGTTTTTCGAGGTCATGCCCAGTGGAGCGGAGAATGGCAATCTCCGGAGAAACAGATCGAATGGTGCCAAACCACAGCTTTTTTCCTCTACATCCCCCCAAACCAAAACCCACATCAACCTGACCCCTTCAGTGCCGCGCCTTGAGCTGGGGGCAAAGCCCTCCCCATACGCTGAGCTTATAAAAGTCTGGGGGGTATAAGTGGAGGCACGAAAACTCAGAGAGGAACTCAGAGAACGAGTGATAGACGGAGAGAGAAGACATGGCAGGACAGCAGACTATGGTGATGGCACTGATTGGCATTTCACTCTGGGCCACTGGTTCAGCAGCACCAACGGAATGCCACTTCAACTCGCAAGGTGAGATAAACCTCTTTGGGCAGAATGTACAGAAGTACCTCAAAATGTGACATTATCCTCCAGAGCAGGGGTGTCAAACTCTGGTCCCAGAGGGTTGAAGTCCAATTTGAGGACTCCACTGCTCTAACACTAACTGCTGAGCTGAATCAGGTGTTTAAACAAGGCCCTCCAGAACTGGAGTCAGACAACCCTGCTCTGGAGAAACATTACACTGCTCCACCTTTCTGCTCCTGTTCACACAGTTGTGAGTGGAATTCCAGTGACTATTTCCTTGCTAACATTTTGGGCACTTCTTATCTCTGTCACTGCAATATAAATTCTACAGCAGAAATCCAGTGGAAATGCAGTGGATTCCTTCCTGGAAGGCCAAGAAATAACCAACAGTGGGGTTCTTTAAGCAACCTCATCATTTTTCCCTAAAACCAATTTTCATCAGTGTTTTCTTAAAGAACCTTCACATAATGTAACGTTTCTCTGCGAGTTTTAGGGTTGCTTTTAGAACTTATACACTTATACATAGTTCTTTAAATTTCAAAAAGGATCTCCACAGTCATTCACAAAAATAGTTCATCTGAAAACCACCAACTGAAATCTTACATCGTATAGAACCATCTGCTAAAAGATTCTTTGGGGAAACAAAGATACAAGGAAGGTGCTTCCAATTGTCTGCTACAGGATGCTTTTCAGAATGGTGTATAAAATCCCGCTTTTCATTTGCTCTTTCTCTCTCGTTCTCTTTCTGCCCACAGCTCTGTGTGAGTACGAGGGGAGGGAATACTCTCTGGGAGAGACATGGATGGAGGGCTGTCTGCAGTGCACCTGCCTGCACCCTATCGGGGTGGGATGCTGTGAAATGTCAGTGATCATTCTCTCTTCTAAAGGGATACTTAACACCTAATCATGTGAATAGACAATTCCTATCTAAATAAGATCATGCTATCTTTCATTCACTATCTGGCTTACATTCAGGGGTCTGGAGTCAGTTGTCGTTTTTGTTATTTTGTTAAATAGTAATGACGAAGGTTTAGGGAATGACAAGGTGTTCCTTGACAAGATTCATAATGTGCTGTTATAATAATGAAATCATTATAGTAATTACTGGGAATTTGATCATAACTTCATCCCTAATTCTTCACAGCAGTGGTTCCCAAACTACTGCCCAGCACATTTTTCTCTGTTTTCCCTGCTCCAAACACACCTGATCCAACTAATCAGCTCATAATCAAACCTTGAGTTGAAGTGGATGCCTTGGTGTAGGGAAACATTAGAAGTTACATTCTTAACTTGCAATAAAGTTGGTAGTGGGCAGTTGGTAGCCTAGTGGTTAGGGCATTCGCCCTGCGACCAGAAAGTCCGGGTTTGATTCCCAAGACCACTAGG
>JBBPDB010000011.1:2438093-2450605 GCA_037974465.1 Brachypetersius altus
ATGACTGTAAGACTGTCTCTGTAACTGATGACTGTAAGACTGTCTCTGTAACTGATGACTGTAAGACTGTCCCTGTAACTGATGACTGTAAGGCTGTCTCTGTAACTAATGACTGTAAGTTTCTCTTTAAGAGCATTGGCCAAATGCCCCCTTTCCCCTTTTTGAATTGAGTCCCCAGTCTCTGGTGTTGAATGTGGTGAGGCAGACACACAATTATGAGAGGAGTTTGTCACACTGGTGTAGAAATATGAGATTTCATAATTAATTGTAAATTTCAGACCTGTTCTGATTTTCTTGCATTTGTCTTATTGGTATTAAACTGAATCGTTAGCTGTCTACAGCAGGATGTTTTGATTTATGATGAGCTGAATCTGGAGGCTGCAGCTCTGTATTAATCACTTCATTTGCTCAAGGTCACCAGGACTATAGTCACCAGGTACAATTGAGCCCCATGACCTCTTAAGCCGCAGTTCTGTGATGCAGTTTTTCATAACAGGTGCACAGTCACAAATAATCCCGTGTAGTAAAGAGCTGGTGACAGAAATATTTCTCATACAATAGCATGACTGAACTTGAGAGAATGATAGTGAGAGAGAGAGGCCGAGAGAAGCCAACAATGCTCAAGTCTTGTGGTACTGATGCTAAAACAGCTTCGTTCAGAGCTCCTCTGCTCTGTGGATCTTCCCAACCCATTTAAGGACTGTTCATTATAGCAGTGGGTGGCTTGTGCAAAAATGCATAGAATGGTATAATTAAAATTTCTGGCAGGTTTAACGTCTATCACGGTGCGGTGAACCACATTTGTTTTCCAAATAGAAACCGTAAGCCTATTCGTGCAGATTTACAGGCTTACTTCACTACAAATAACCAGATTTCACAACTGAAGTGCACATCAAATAGTTTCATTACATGAACAGAGCTGAACCAGTTAATAAAAAGGAGTCACTGCTTTCCTTTTGGAGCACAACTAATAAAAATCACATTTTCTGAAGATTAGCTAGAAAAATAAACTTATAGTGATGAAAGTGCTTTAATCTAAATTAACATAATTTTTATCCTTAAAATCCAAACTGTAGAAGAATATACAAAACTGTAGTTGGAGGACAACCCAAAGTATATTAAACTCCTCCTAGTGTGAGTATAAGTTCATCATTATAAGATCGATCTGTAATTTTGTTGTTTTGACCCAGCCTTTGGTTTTATGGTGATGAATGGAGCCTTGTGTATTCCAGCGAGGCCTGAGTGTGTGTCTGGCCCTTCTGTGTTTTACAGACCCCGATGGTTGACCACCTCGCCTCTGTGTGGACGCATGTGTTCTAACCCAATGGTTCTCAACCTTTTCAACATTAAGACCCACCTGTCTATCACAGCGTGTTGCCAAGGCCCACTTGGTCACATTAGATGTTATTAAATAACCAATTGCAATTTTAGATCCGCGGCCCATAAATAGCCTTGGTGGCCCATCAGTGGTCTGCGGCCCAGTGGTTGAGAAACCCGGTTCTAACCTACTGTCACCACATCAGTGTTTGTGTTGCTTGTGATGCATCTATGCAGTCTGAAGCAGATTCTGCACCTATTTGTGAACATAACGTTCGTAGCTGTCCCTACAGTCACTCTGAGGATTTTGTAGATCTAATGACACACTGTGTGTTATACATCAACACGATACACGTTTGAATTATGCAAAAGAGGAAATGTGTAGGATGTATGACATCACACCTATTTCTGAGGAGTGTCTGTGAGGCCATACACCAGTAAGCACTCAGTGCAGGGTTTGTTTCCTAAAAGCTCAGTGGAAATCATGATCTGATAAAGTGGAATTCACTTTGAGTCCACCAGCGAGGAGATCCTGGTCAGTCCTAGACTTTACCCCTGTTGTAAATGGGTAGAGATTCTGAGAGATACGGAGGTGGTTTTATTCCTTTGTTAAAGGCAGTCTGAGATCCTGAGGGACTAAACCTCTGACAGTGCAGCTGTACATTTGCCTTACAAGAGTTTTTCTTTGTCCTTATGTGGTCTGATTGATGGAGTGAAGAAGATAAGTTCTCCGAAGGCCTAAAGATAGATAAACAGACGGACGGATAGACGGATAGATAGATAAGATACTTTATTAATCCCCGTGGTGAAATTCCAACTCTATCAAACGTGCTATAGGGGTTTACATGGAAAAAGACAAGGTGCACCACACCTTGTGCATCTGCCTGTAGCTATACAACAGCAACAGGGTTTAGCCAAACCCATTGCTAACTGTAGATCAACACACTCAGTTCATGAGTTCATAAGAAATGCAGTAGATTTCGCCCTCAGGCTAATTTACATCCGCTGTCCCTGGGAGGTTGATGTCATTTTAAAAAGATGAAAAAACAAACAATTCACATAAGATGCATTAACATACATTAATTATATAACACTAAAAGTGTACTGCGATGATTAGGACAACATTATCAAATGAAAAATACAAAAGATGACATGTTTGATTATCCGGTAACCATTGCTTTATAAAGTTTGTGAAAGTGTTTTTGTATCCGTGTGTCTTAAGTTCTGTAGGAATGGAGTTCTATGTAAAATACTGATTAGGAAAAGTGCTGCTGGCAAAAACTAAACCTAACAAAAGACTGTTATCACTTATTCCTCCTCCACTGCCTTGCTTTTAATGTGATTCATGTGATTTTTACTCATCTGCCTTTTTTTAATCCCATTAACATTAATCACATTTTTGCTATTTCGGGGAGCTGCTGGCCAATCAAAATGGCTGCTCTGTTTGGTCTGCAGTCAGAGACGTGATATTCAGTGTGGGCCTCAGGCCAGTTCTGCTCTTTCTGCGTGTCACTGTGTGTCTGTGTGTGTGTATGTGTATGTGTGTGTGTCTGTCTGTCTGTGTCTGTGTGTGCTAATGTGTTTCTGTGTATGAGACATTAAGGAGCCTGAAGTCTGCCAATCTGAGAGAACCCACCTGCCTCAGCTGAAATGTAGCTTTCTCAGCTTATCTGTGCCCGGCTTGATTCTCCTCTTTGCTTTTCTAGACTGGAGATGAGGCCACTGCAAGCTGGGGATAATATTCAGTAATGATCCACGAGATGCTGCATCATTCCTGTTTATAACTGTGGATGTGATTTTTAGCTTGTTTGATTCACTGAGAGTGATGCTATTAGGTGTGTTTGTGTGTGTGTGTGTGTGTGCGTGCGTGTGTGTGCACGTGTGTGTGTGCGTTAGAGCCCGACCGATACAGGATTTTGAAGGCCGACACATATTTGTTGGTTTCAAAATCCGATATTCCGATACATCGGCCGATATATATATGTTTGTTTTTTTTTTATTTTTTATCGCGGATAACTGGTTCTCTCTGCCCGACTCTGGCTGGATCAGCAGGTTGCAGGATGTATGGCGCGTTATACACGAGTGTTGCCAACAGGGACGGTGTAGAGTGCCCTCTGGTGGACAAACTATACAACGCCAACACTCATGACATGGTTGAAGGGTGTTTCATCCATTTTTATTTTATTTTTGAAATATTCATTTATCGGGCATTATAAATGCCGATACCGATAGTTTGGAAAATGCCTAATATCGGCCTGCTGATATATCGGTCGGGCTCTAGTGTGCGTGTGTGTGTGTGAGAAAGAGAGCGACAAATATACCTCTCTTTTCAGACATTGATACTAAAACCTTGAATATGATATCGGCCAGATTCTGTTTACTAATCTTTAAAATAATTCTATTTCTTGCCCCTGTAATCAGAAGCTCATGGGTTTCAATCTCTAGTCTGCTAGTGGCACCACTGAGGTTCCCTTGAGAAAGGCACTGTCCACACACATACTGTTAGTTAGTGGCAGCCCCCTGCTTGAGTTGGTGAAAGGGTTAAATGCAGAGAAAGAATTTCACAGTGTCCACAGTGGTGTGTTCACAGGAGACTATAAGAGGCCACTTTACTGTGGCGACTGAAGCAGTTGTTTGAGCTTCGAACTGCTGAAACACTCCATTACCCTACAGGGACAAATACAGAAGCCACCTTTAAACCACATACTGTTTAAAATAAAGGCGCCGTAGTTACAGTGTAATTCCCACACAAGCCTGATATAATATAAAGCTCTATATTTGTGTCAGAATCGGTCTGAACGTGTCTTTTTCCTCTCTGCGGTTCCCCAGCATTGACTCCATGCTGAGTATCAGATGGAAGTCATCTCTACTTAGATCCAAGTGTTTATATGCTTTTAACATCGATGCATTATATTAAAGGCCTGTTCTCCGTAGTGCAGAGTTCCTGTCCCATGCTGGTCCGTGGTTCTGTCTGTGAGAATATTTCGAGGCTTTGTGATGGTTTTCATGTCTGTGTGAATGAGAATCGGACCTGATCTAGATCATAGTAAAGAATAAAGACGGTATTCTTTAACAAACAGCACACGCGTCACGTTACAGTGTGTTATCTCTGTCGAGAAAACGTTGAACAATCAAGGTCATTGATGAACAACAGCATGTGAGTCATTATATTTAGTAGCTGGAGGAGCGGGAACCTCAAACGAACCTAATCTGCAGCTGCTGAGGAGGTTTACAGAATTCTGCAGATTCCACTCTACTGTTGTTGATGTGTAGTTGTTACAGCTGTGACTAATGACTAGATTGATCATTGGCTGATTATTTCTTTATTTAATTAATGCGTCAGAGAAAAACATACATTTTATTGCGTAATTTATTCAGAACTCCTCATATTAACACAAGTATTAGTCTTAAATCTGTGCCACGCACCATGTGCATATCGTCCATATATGCCAGTACTCGTGTTTTTTAGACGGTGCACAAAAGAGGGTATTTCATGTTGCTCAAATGACCTGATTTGTTAAAATAAAATACATTATGAATAATAAAAAGGCAAAATATTCCATCTGCAGCACTTTCTACGTGTAATCTATTTTTTTTCGTGACGTAGTTACACTTCTCATGTAATATTTGACTTAATAGATCATTCCACCTAGATCACAAGCAAACAGCAGCTATTAGATTAGCAGCTCTACCTGCTGGGAGACAAACGATTCCTCTCTTCAGAGCACAGCCACAGCTCTAAACTCATTTAAATAAATAAGATTTTACGCTGCTGGTGAGTCCCCTTCATTCATGGTCTGTTTCCTCTCATTACTGTGGTGCAGCTAAAACAGTTTTAGTCTAATTTAGAGTAGAGAGCTCTAATATTATACATGATTGTGATCGAACAGCTTTCTCCAGTTCTGCTATACTTCAAATGTTTACACTTCAAAAGACCCAGCCGACTCTGTACCGCAGTCACAGTCAAGTTCCTTGGCAACTGCTTTTATAAGTTTATTGATTTCTCAGATTCATTGTTTGCAGCTCTATTTGTCTTGATTTGCTTCATCGTGCCGCATTCTTTTCCAGCGCTTGTGTGAGAGCGGTCAGGATTCTGACCTGGCGGTTTAGCACATATTAAACCGTCTCTCTGAGCTGCTCTTATGTTGATTTATACTGTAATGATATTCTTTCATTGTTCCCTCAAGCCCTGAAACACCAAAGCAACGCTACACCATTATAACTTGCTTATTCGGAGGCAGTGCTGATAAAGAAACTCATCAGTGCGTCAGTTACTAACAAACAGAGATGAAACTGATCTGACAGGAGAGATCAGTATTAACCGAATATCAACGAGGAAAATGAGACGAATCCAATCTAGTCCTGTAGCAGATTCTTATCTTTAACAAATGATCATCAGAATACATTTTACTTATAGAGCGCTTTTAAAGATACTTAAGAGCTCATTTTAAAGTGGAGCAGGTTTTAAAGCTTAGTGGTTTTTATTGAAGAGGTATCAGCATCAGAAAAGAAACACATGAAATCCTGCCTTCTCTGCTTAAACAAAAGCTCAGTCTGTATGAAAATATTTGTTCCAGCAGCAAACTACAGGACTATAGAACCAACATGGTGTCTATTGTGTGCAGTTTGTATGTTGTACTTTCATATTTATTCTACAAGTGCAATTTGTATATAATTTGTCTGCTACTATTGCTGTCGCTTTATTTAACTTTATTTTATTCCTGTCTTTAAGTCTATGCCTCACACTGAGTCGACTGCACCCTAAGTTTTGTTGTTCCCTGTAAAAGTGACAATGGCGATTGATCTTATCTCATTATTTTGTTGCCAAAGGAGAAGATGCTTGTCTTACTAACATGGGTTTAAATGTGTTGGGGCTAAATTGACCCACATAAACCAAAATGAATCAGTTACTGGATGAATGGAACAGTAGATTAATGGATGATAGGTCAGTAGATCAGTATATATTTTTTTGCAGAGCTTTGACTTTCACAAGATATGACGCCATTCAAACATGGATGAGAATAAGCCAATGCTCTCTTAAACATGTATTAAGATATTCAGAAATGTATTCAGCAGTGATCACCTTTGCTCTTGTAAATGTGGGACGAGTGACCGAAGTTCTCAGAGGTGAAGTCTGGTGGTGGGATGCAGCTGCGAGGCTCTGGAGATCTCCATTCTGGCCTGACCTGGAGAGCAGTGAGGCAGTGCAAAGCTGATTAGCTGATTACAGCAAACACTGCAGCTTCTACGGCTGCAGCTGCTCTTTCTCCTGCTCCACTAATAAAACCTTTCCAGACACAGCAGAGGGCATGTGGTGGCACTGGGGCAAGTGTTTATTGAGCCCTAGTGAAATAAATGAGACTGTTAGCCGTTTTTATAATTATTTTTATAACTTTAACATGCCAGTTGTATAAAAGTTACTTCTTTACGCTGCATTATAGTTCACATGTCATTTGCTCCAAATTGTTTCTATTTTCTACCTTCAATCCCCCACTTATGTGAATCTCATATATTGTCCTCCTTCCTCTAGAAACAATTTTCTGTAAATGTGCTGCTTTGCTTCTCTGCTCCTTGTCTCATATCTCTTTGTCTCTGTCTGTGCAGGCTCTAACTACGCCATGTCGAATGGTGGGGGTGGAGCCGGAGGGGTGAGTAGCTCCACTCACCTCTTGGACTTGCTGGAGGAGCCCATCCCTGGAGTGGGAACCTACGACGACTTCCACACCATCGACTGGGTCAGGGAGAAGTGCAAAGACCGCGAGCGTCACCGCAAGGTACCAACGCCAGCCCCGCCTGGACAATCCCAACACGCTCCAAAGACACACACATGCTGTATTACTGCGAGAGGCTGAGAAACCTCTCACAGGGCAGTTTGATCGGTCAAGCATCCATGCAGACCAACTCCAAGGGAATTTTACAGGAGGAGAGGATATAAAAAAACGTAGGAAACAAGACGTACAAAAAATATCACATTTTTCTGTTATATTGCAGTGTTATGAATGAGCTGAAACCTTAAAAACCAATACACATGGAAATCTAATCTTTCAGAGGACAAAACCATTTTACAGTAAAGCAAAGTATTGGGCAATTCTGGACATTTCATATTTTTAAACGCTAAATATTAATTTGTGGTACTGGATTCTTAGCTTCCCTGCATCAGTGAACCAGTTTGCTGTATTCGTTAAAAAGCACTTTTTTTTTCTTTTTTTTTTTCTCTTTGGTTCATAAACTCCGACATCAAAAGCAATCACCATGCACATTCTGATTTTACAGCACCGAAACCCTCTGTAGTTTGTATAAATAAGAAGTGATCACTAGCTGATCTACTGTTTACAGTCCAGATTATAACGTGTGTGGTCCTGACAGGGCCATTGTAAGAGACAGTAGTACACAGTTTTCTGAATTGTTCAAACGTGACGGTTTGTGAACGTGAACTGAATTTCAGGCTGTTGACTGAATTGGCTGGTCCTCCTCCTTGTACCAGATATAAAACACACATTCTCTCTTTTACTCTGCATGATGTCCATTCACACGTCTTTTGAGTTTCAGTTCATCAAGGTGAACGTATTCAAACACTGAGGCTAATTTGAATGTGGAATTTGAATGGCAGTTGTCTTTTCGCTCTCTAAGGACGTCCTGCTTAACAGTACATGTAGTCTGGAGCCTTTACTCCAGCTGATTTGTGGAGCACTGTGGGACCCCTGAAGGTTAGAGAGGAGCTGAATCTCTTGCAGGACGTTTAAAGAAGTCAAACCTTCTAACACTTGGCAATTTTAGCACAGACATGTTTGAAGATCATTGAGAAAAGACCCAGATCAAAGACAGATCCAGGTTTGCTCTGAGACGGCAAATCAGGTGTCAGATGCTGGGCCCCATCCGAGCGTCTCACCAATACCGGGAAAACATGTTCCAGTATCTGGACCTGTCAGGGAGTCCAAATCCTGTAATGTGAAAAGCCAATGGCACAGATGCATACTGCATTACTGCTGGGGGGGTGGCAGGGCTGGGGGAGTTTGCTCAGTACAGTATTCATCCAATTTAGTCACAAAGGTAAACCAACTAATGTGTACAGATAAACCAGATTTCTCACCTGGAAATGTCACATTTTTTCTGATGTTGCAACATGCTAGATTTATTGAAACAACAACACAAATCCATTGGGGCAGCTGGTGGCCTAGTGGTTGTGGAGTTGCCCCTGAAATCAGGAGGTTGTGGGTCGAATCCCGACTGCTAGTGTCATCGCTGAGGTTCTCTTGACTAAGGTACTGAAGCCTGCTGCTTCACTCTGTGAAAGGGTTAAATACAGAGAGAGAATTTTACACTGTTCACGCTGCGCTGCGCTGTGTTGCGCTGTGCTGTGCTGTGCTGCGCTGCGCTGCGCTGCGCTGTGCTGTGCTGCGCTGCGCTGTGCTGTTGCGTGTTCACATGTGACTATAAGGAGGCACTTTAATCTAACTGGGATATGTGCTCGTACTTGATTACCTGTTCAAGATGTCAGTAGTTGAAGTCTGAAATCACTACTCAAGTGTTTTTTCTACGCTGCGTGATGTTAGCCCTGATTTTCCAGGTTTTTGAAATCGCAGAGCGAGGTCCCAGATCAACGACAAATCCACGTTCAGCATCAGACGAGTAGAGCAATCAGACTTTTAAAGGTTTATGTTTGGAAAGTGCCAAAGTGTGATTTAGCACGATAAACATATTAATCTGAAACATGCTCTCATATACACTGACTGCTCAAAAGTCCAGAATTACTAAAATAAAAAACTTACTTTTAATGTTAATTAAATATTATTCTGTCATTGATATCAGCATTGTATCAGTATTCAGTCTTGTTTTTTTTAAGAGCTTCTTCAACATTTTAAAATGAGATATTTGTAATTAATTTTAAAGAAGCCTAAATTACTCAGACCCTCTGATACCTAACAGGACACAACTAACAGCATGAGTGTGTACCGTTTCAGGCCAGATTTGTTACAGGTTTTTCTCTCCATTTGCTGATAATGGTCTGATTCCTCTCTAATGAGTAATTTATACAGTGTTTTTCCAAGTTATGGCTTGTACATCTGAAGATATTGTCAGATAATTACTTTTTAGCTCTGAAACCATTGGGGCAGGTGGTGTAAACAATAAGATGCAGCCTGTTACTGATGTGTGTGTTCCGTGGTCTGTGCAGATTAACAGTAAGAAGAAAGAATCAGCATGGGAGTTCACAAAGAGCCTGTACGACGCCTGGTCTGGGTGGCTGGTGGTGACACTTACAGGGCTGGCTTCAGGTAACACACACACACACACACACACACACACACACCTTATTCCCTGAGGATCCAGCTTGTGTTGGAAAACCTGACATAGGCCGCCATACGCCAGCACTGATTAAATGGGCCACAGAGCAAAAACAAATTGCCTATCCCCATCATAATTCCAAAAATTAGTTTCATTCACTTGAAAATGACGATAGAATTTGTTGTTTATTCATTATTTGTAATCCTCAAACAAGTCAGATCACAGTAAATATACAGCATATATTATTACACTGGGTAACACATGTTTATGAACGGTCTGTTTCGTTACATTGTGTAGTGTTTCTTAGTCTAGTTTTGCAGGCTGATTTAGGAAATCACATGAATAAGGAACAGTACAAAACGTAATGAAACCGATTTTTGTTGCCCGGTTAGAAACTGTAATAGAAGGAGTAGTAATATAGCGCCCATGATCATCACGAGTTGCTGTTATTTTCTTATACATATCTGTTCTGCATATAAACTTCCTCTGTATTTCTCTCACATTTTTCTTTTTCCTTTCCTTTCACACTTCTCTTTTTTGGTTTTCCCTCTCCCAGGTGCGTTGGCGGGTCTGATAGATATTGCTGCTGACTGGATGAATGACCTGAAGGAGGGAGTGTGTCTGAGTGCCATGTGGTTTAACCACGAACAGTGCTGCTGGGGATCCAACGAAACCACGTTTGCTGAGAGAGACAAATGCCCACAGTGGAAGACATGGGCGGAACTCATCCTGGGCCAGGCTGAGGTGAGGGCGATGTAAAAGAAATCATCCTAATAGTGTCCGTATGATTGATTGAGATGTATCTATACCACCTATCGATATATCGTATGCTCCTTGGCCCACAAAAACCTTGTTGAAGCAGCAAATACCGTAGACATTAGCAGCAAATCCGTTGTCCTTTGAGTTATGAAGTGTGGCTTTCATGGATCAGACTAGTTTGTCCAAAACATCCCACAGATGCTCAGTTACTCTTGTCTGGGGATTTGTTAAGGTCAGGTCAACTGTGTGATGTTCCTCAAACTATTCCAGAATGATTGCTGCAGTGTGGCAGGTGGCATTATCCTGCTGAAAACTGCCATTAGGGAACACCGTTGCCATGGAAGGGTGTTCTTAGTCTGTAACAATATTAAGTTATTCAAAGTAACATCTGCATGAATGCCAGAATCCAAGGTTTGCCCAAAGCATTGATTTGCCATCTTCCCACAATGCAACATGGTGCCAGCTCTTCCCTGGGTAAGCTGTACATACTCACCCAGCAGCAGAAAACATGATTCATCAGACAGGCAACCTTCCGCCGTTGCTCCATGGTCCAGTTCTGATGCCCATTGTTGGTGCTCTAACTGGTCTGCTGGTGTGAATCAGATTCAGAAAACTTGATTTATCCCGGAGGATATAGCTCATGTGATGACTGCCGCATCACACAGACACAAGGACACACAAGACACCAGAATAATGTAAAATAAAAGAGTAGGATAAAATAGAGTATAATGTAAGTCTAAATAGAATCTAATAAACATTAAAATAAAATAAAGTCTGAATTAAATCTGTGGGGAAAAAATAACCACAATGTAAAGATGAGTAGCTCTATTGCACATAAGGTATTGCAGTAATTAAGGGATTTAGCACCATACAGAGGACAGTATGCGGTATTGCATATAATATTTGGTACCTGGTGAGAACATTGCCTAGTATTGCACACAGACTGTTCAATATCACAACAAAAATAATGCACATAATAACAACACAGTGATGGTTTTCTAAAACCTGTAATAAACATGCAGGAAGTAGCAGCAGGTTATTGCAGATTATTATGTGGGTGTGTGACTGAGGGAGGAGTTCAGTGGAGCACCTTAGGCTGGTCAGTCTGTGGCTAAAGGTACCTCCCTGTGGTGTGGGTGGTCTACATTGTCCATGATGGGCTGAAGTCTGGACAATATTCTCCTTTCAGCCACAGTTTCCATGCTATCCAGTTCCTCACCCACCTCAGAGCCAGCTTTCCCAATCAGTTTGTTCAGTCTTTCAGTCTTTCATGCTACCTCCCAGCACACCACAGCATATAAAATGGCAGCGGTCACAACAGACTCGTAGAACATCCGCAACATGGTGTTGCAGACTCTAAATGATCAGAGTCTATGTAGGAAGTACAGCCTACATACAGCCTACCCCTCTTTAATGTGGCCCATATAGAGCAAACTGCACTGTAGCTCTTCTTCTGTGGGATCAGACCAGGTTGGTTCCCCCTGAGCATTAAAGACCACTGACCACCAATGACACTCATCATCAACAGTTGACTGCTTGTTCTTACTAGGACCACTTTTGGTAGGTACTAACCACTGTACACCAGGAACACCCCACGGGACCTGCCGCCTTTCAGACGCTCAGAAGGGGTGAAAGTGGTCTAGTGGGTAAAACACTTGCCTGTGAAACCGATGACCAGAAAGTCAAAGGTTCAAACCCCAACTTTCTACCATTGTTTCCTTGAGCAAGACTCTTAGCCATCAGTGTATCCAGGGGGACTGTCCCTGTAAGTCGTTCTGGATAAGAGCATAAGCCCCCTTTACTTTTACCTCAGACCGGCTTTGCTCTGTATCAAAGTCGCTCACTCTTGGCTGTTTTTCCTGCTTGCAACACAGCAACTTCAAGAACTGACTGTTCACATGCAGCTTAATACATCCCTCCACTTTACTTCACCTCTCCTTGGTTTTAATGTGGCTTAAATGTGTTCTCTCCCCCTCTCTCTCTCTCTTTCTCTCTCTCTCTCTCTCGCTATCTCTCTCTCTTTCTCTCCCTCCCTCTCTCTCTCTCTGTCTCTCTCTCTTTCTCTCCCTCCCTCTCTCTCTCTCTTTCTCTCTCTCTCTCTCTCTCTCTCTGTCTCTCTCTTTCTCTCTCTCTCTGTCTCTCTCTCTTTCTCT
>JBBPDB010000011.1:2451767-2476382 GCA_037974465.1 Brachypetersius altus
ACACACACACACACACACACACACACACACACACACACACACACACACACACACACACACACACATACACATACATACACACACACACACACACACACACACACACACACACACACACACATACAGAGCCTTCCACACTTAACTATAAATATCCATCACACATTCTCTCTCCCCCTCTCTCTCCCCCTCTCTCTCTCCCTCTCTCTCTGTGTGCGTGTGCGATTGCACAGGTGCTTTCTGCAGCGTCAGCCGCAGGTGTGTCTGTGGCGTTTGGGGCTCCCATAGGAGGAGTTCTCTTCAGCCTGGAGGAGGTGAGTCTGCTTTTACTGCAGAGGAAATCAGAGGTCTTCGCTGTTTCACACAACCTTTACATATTTATCCCAAATGCAGAAAATTAAGAAGGCTTTTGTTTGATGTCCGGTGTTTTCTAGCTGTGAGGCTGTTACACCACCAATCTGCATTACGTAAATGGAATATTCAAAATATCTTTTAGTTCTGTCTGTAGTTCCACTGCAAAAGCAAAGAGGCAAATACTAGACACCAAACATAGCTTGACTGTTAACTGCGTTTGGAGGGGGGGGGGATTACACATTTTAATGAGCCACTTATTTCAGTACGCCACATCAAGCACAAGAATGTTCACCTTCTCTCTGTCTCTCAGGTGAGTTATTACTTCCCCCTGAAGACGCTGTGGCGGTCCTTCTTCGCCGCCCTGGTGGCTGCGTTTGTGCTGCGCTCCATTAACCCATTTGGAAACAGTCGCTTGGTTCTGTTCTATGTGGAGTACCACACACCCTGGTACCTGTTTGAGCTCTTTCCCTTCATCCTGCTCGGTGTGTTTGGGGGGCTTTGGGGGGCCTTCTTTATCCGAGCCAACATTGCCTGGTGCCGCAGACGCAAGTCCACACGCTTCGGTAAGTGCATCGCTCAGCCAGTTCAAAAGAATTCATTGTTTTTAGGTTGATTTCACTATGCTTTAGTGGACAACTGGGCTTGTAGGCTGAAATAACACCTGACACCTAATAATCCAGTCATTTACTGTTTCATTGGTAACATATAAGAACAGATTACTAGGTGAATAATGGTTCACTCTTTTCATTGTTTTATCCATAACTTATTCTGAGCCATCATATGGTTGGTATCTTGGTTCTTGGGGGGGGGGGATTCAATTTGAAACACAAGTTTAATTAAAAATGTCCAGAACACAAACCAGAAGTCTTTTAAAAAATAGTTAAAAACAAATTAAATCCTCTTTTACAAAATCGTTCCCAGTGTAAGGTAGAACTCCAACAAGCTTCTTGCATTGTCCATTATTATGAGAATTTGTTTCTGTCCTGTAACTTTAATGTCACTAGTGTGATTAGTGCAATTGCCAATCAGCATCTGTGTTTTGTCATTACTTTGTTGTGATTTCCTCACAAATAACCATATTTAATGTGTTGCCTGACCTTGCATATGGTTTCATTTATCAGAGAAAACAAAAATTTCACCCCTTTCTGCAGAATCCCTGCTGGCTCTTTCTGCCGCCGCAGTGGAAATGAACTCCTCAGATATTTGATTAACATAAATCACATCATTGACTTCATTAAATAATTCAATTAAAATATTTTCAAACATTTTTAACTCAATAACAGTTCTTAAGATTGAAGGCTGAACTGAGAGAATCGCATAATTGCATTTTGTGGCGGCTGTGAAGAAGGGAGATAAAAATGCCGCTGATTAGTAAATCATTGGGTCATCACTCAGCTGACAGATAGCAGAGGATGTTGGGTTGACACATTAATCACAATCAGAAATAGCATCAGAAAACTTTATTGGTCCCAGAGGAAATTGCTTATGTCACGGCTGCATAGAGATGTAACAATGTAACTAAAAATGCTGCAGAAATACTCTGGACGAAATACACTATGTTCTATGTACAAATGCTGGGGTTTTAATACTATTTATAAATAACTTAAAGTTAAGTGAGTTACTGTTAATAGAGATGGTGGTCAGGAGTGTGTTATTGCAGGTAATAGAGATCAGTAGTGCTGCTAAAGTGTTAAAGTGAGTTTCTCTCGTCCCTGCCCCTCAGGTAAGTACCCGGTGCTGGAAGTGATCACGGTCGCTGCCATCACGGCCATCATTGCGTTTCCAAACCCGTATACTCGGCAGAACACCAGCGAACTGATTAAGGAGCTGTTCACGGACTGCGGGCCGCTGGAGTCGTCTCAGCTGTGTCAGTACCGCAGTCAGATGAACGGCAGCCAGGCCTACCCTGAGGGCTCAGACGCAGCCGCGACCCCCGGCGTCTACTCCGCCATGTGGCAGCTCAGCCTGGCGCTCATCTTCAAGATCATCATGACCATCTTCACCTTCGGCTTAAAGGTGTGCACTGTCTTTCTCCGTCTTCTGTCTGCACAGTTTTGGGTTTAAGCTGGTTATCATTGTAATCAACAGGATTCTCCTTCTATATTGGGATGTTTCTGAGTGAAATTGGTGTCCTGGGATTGTCTCCCTTCTAGGTGGGGTTGGTAGAGGTGGGAGGCAGTATTATAATATTTGTTAATAGGATTTGTGACCAGTTTGTACTACCCTTATGAAGTGAAAGTGATCATTCTGTCATACGTAAACACACCACAGCACGAAACTCCTCCTCTGCATTTAACCCATTCACCAAGTGAAGCAGGGGGCAGCAGGAACACGGCGCCGGGGAGCAGTGTGTGGGACGGTACCTTGCTCAGGGTACCTCAGAGGTGCCTAGCGGTCTTGGGGATCGAACCCGGACTTTCTGATTGCAGGGCAAATGCCCTAACCACTAGACTATCACTTATAAATGAGTTTTACGTTTATTAGGTTGTAGACAGTTTCTAAATCATTAATAACAGTCATAAACAAACAGTAACCGTTGTTTGGCCCGATCTGGTGTTTTAATGGTGTTTTAATGACAGTAGCATGTTTATAAAGACCTGATGAAGTCGACAGTTTAACAATCTGCCTGAGAAAGAGACAAGATAAGCTCAACAACTAGCAAGATCTGAGATCTTGAGCATGCATCAATGTAAGACAACTGTTATAACATTTTAAAAACTGATAGTAATGATTTATAAACCGTCTATAACCGTATTAACAACCAGATTATAAATAGTTTATAACCCTTTATAAGGGTAGCCTTATTGTAAAGTTTTCATTTTTCCCGCATAATCTAAACTAAAATCTCCTGAATCACCTGCAAAAGTAACACAAATGTTCATTTTTTTGTGGATTTTTGGTTGACTGTTATGAGTCTGATGTTAATAGGTCAAATCCTGTACCGGTTAAAGCAGCTCAAAGCTCAAAATCGTGTTGGAATCGGGATCTTGATTTGCTCCTCAGTGCTGTTGGATTCGACTCTGCAGAGTTAAATAAAGCACATTTCTGATCAGACACGGTAACCTTGAAGCCTCTGTAACCAAACAGATTGTGAGCAGCAACTTGTCACATCATGTGAACGGTGGTGGAAGGGACGCCACACTCAAAGCTTTTTAAAAAAAAACAGTCCTGCAGCATTTGTCACTCACATTTGCATGTGTCACTCATCGCAGTATTTGTCTCTCACTATACCAGTGAATGCCGCTGCTTTGTTGTTTTGCTGCATGGTGTCTGGTGTAAGACAAGCCTGCGTTCGCCTCATTCGTGCTGTTCATATGTAATCAACGACTGAGAGAATATAAGAGACTGACTAAAGTTTAAGGCCATGGTACAGAACCTTTCTTTAGTAAGGGCAGTGTGTTGAACAGTTTTTGACACATGGCACCCAAACACCATCTGGGTGTTAGATTTGCCGCTGCTCATTCTAAATGTGCCTCCAGGTTCATAAGGCTCTTCATAGACCCCAGCTGACTTCTGGCTCAGAGCGCTGGTTTCTTTTTGTTGCAGTTATTTTGTCTAAATAGTGAATCATTTTATAAAGCAGTTCAGTTAAAGATTCGTCTCTAAAAGTTGTTTATGTTTGTCTCTGAGTTGCTATAAAATTTTACTGTCTGAGGATTTGGTGAATGTTCATACTGTTCCAAAATATACTAAAGAACTGATCTCAGTTTTAAGCAAAAACAATTGCAATTCACTTTTAATCAAGAATTGCGTATCCCTGGAACAGAATAAATCACAAGGTCTTCTCTGGTTAAACAAATAGGAATACTTGGGGTTTTGGGGTTCTTTGGGGGGAAATATGAATACAAAGTATCTTTGAGTCCATTGATTTCCTCAATAAAATTCTTGGTATATGGCATATTTTTATTTTTGCCCGAGTCTTCATGCTGTTGCTGTTATTCCAGGTGCCGTCGGGCCTGTTTATCCCCAGCATGGCGATCGGGGCGATAGCAGGGCGAATTGTGGGCATCGCTGTGGAACAGTTGGCTTATTACCACCATGACTGGTTCCTGTTTAAGGAGTGGTGCGAGGTGGGCGCAGACTGCATCACTCCAGGCCTCTACGCCATGGTGGGGGCAGCAGCCTGCTTAGGTGAGTGCATATGTGTGTCATATTTTTGTCTTTATATTTAGTGAGTTCATGGCTGCCCCGCATGTCTGTACGTCTATCATGGTGTATACTGAAAGTTTGCTTTCTCAATTTGTTAAATAGTATTGACTATATAGTAAATACTGTTTAAAAAGTTTATTATATTAAAAGATCACCTCTCAAGACACAAGATTTTAATTACATGCTATTAAACGGTAAAATAGGTTTTTTGTTTGTAAATGTTGTTTATATTGGTCTCTGAGCTGCTCTTATACATGTTGCAAGTTTTGCTATATAAAGGTTCAGTAAATATTCATACTGTTCATGACAGAATTTGTTTATTTAGTTAAAAGTAACATACATATACATTATTCTGGAAAAAAAAAAGTATCAAAGGTGTCTCTAAACTTTTGACAGGGAGTGTACCCATGAAATGTACCCAAATGTTTTGTCACGTAACCCCTTAGGTGGTGTAACGCGAATGACGGTCTCTCTGGTGGTCATTGTGTTCGAGTTAACGGGTGGACTGGAGTACATTGTGCCTCTGATGGCGGCTGTGATGACCAGTAAGTGGGTGGGAGACGCCTTTGGGCGTGAAGGAATCTACGAGGCGCACATCCGGCTGAACGGGTACCCGTTCCTGGACGCTAAAGAAGAGTTTACACACACCACACTGGCGCGGGATGTGATGCGGCCCCGACAGAACGAATCGCCGTTAGCGGTGCTGACGCAGGACGACCTGACGCTGGCAGAGCTGCAGGCCGTCATCAGCGAGACCAGCTACAACGGCTTCCCCGTCATCGTCTCTAAGGAGTCCCAGCGACTGGTGGGCTTCGCCCTCCGCAGGGACATCACAATTGCTATAGGTGAGACACACACAGTTATCAGGGCAGTTACACATGCCCTGACTATAATAGAGCAATTATTGAATGTTGAATTGTTTATAATTTGTTCGAACTTTCAGATATTTCATACCATGATGTGTTGGAGCTTTTTAAATCACAGTTTGAACCTATTTAGTAAATTTGCTTCATGATTCTAAATTGACAGATATGTGACAACACAGCAACCTGGAAGGGACTATTGAGATTATTGAGGCTTAAGAGCTCCGTCTGCTCGTGTCGAATAGAAACATCAACTGCAGGCTGTTTAATGTTTATGATGTTTTATTATTTTTTAATTTTTTTCTAAATGTTCATTTTTTTAAAGTAATCATTATTTACTAATGTTTACTTTAAAAAAGAAACAGCTCAGACAAAATGATGAGCATTTTTTCCCCTAATAATTGGTTACGCACCCTTAATAACAGCCTTGGCCCTGGGACATAAGAATCACACCAGTGAGAGTTTTCTGTCCATTTAGACCCGTCTAGAACTCACTTTATGTTTCATGTCCAGGCAGAACATATTGACACTCCCACATTCCAGAGAGAAAACTGTAGGTGTGTCTGACTGGTTTCAGTCATTAATAAACACTGGGAGTCCTAGTCAAACTGGGACAGCAAGTAAAACAGACCGACTGTATCTGAAATGAGACGAAGGAAAATAAAAATATTTTATTTTTTGCATTTATTTATGGAGTGAAATGTATAAGAACTCTTAAATGTTTAAGAGACTGATGCAGTTCCCTCTTATTAAGGGAAAAGGATGCCTTACCAAGTACTATTATAAAATACTCCCTGCAGATATCTTTGGGCCTGTGGGCTTGCTAGACACCAAACCAAATTTGGAATTAGAGCCATTTGAAATTGGATAAAAAAATGTGAAGCTCCTTTGGTGAAATATTTGTTGGGGAAACGTATTTTAAAATTGGAGAGAAAAGAATGTGCTCTTCTGTAATATAATACATGCATAATCAAAAAACTACCAGCCCAGTCTGATAATGTACATGCCCAGTGTGGTCAAATTATCAGGAGTGTGGTAATATATACACACCTAAACTGGAGCTGAAGTGTAGTGTGGTCTTTATATAGCAGATTCCACAGTAGTAGGTTGTGGGTTTGAATTCCAACTGCTAGAGGTTCCCTGGTAAAGGTACTGTCTCCACACACTGCTCACCGGACGCCCCTTATTGGCAGCACACACACACATAGTCACATTCATTTGTGTTGGTGCTGAGGTCTTGAGGTTTCCCTCTCTCTGTATGAGGAGGCGAAGTGCAGCTGCAGTAGAGCTACCAAAGGGCTGAAGCACAGTAACACTGAGACACACTCACAGTGTCTGTCTCTCTCTCTCTCGCTCTCTCTGTCTCTCTGTGGCGCTGTCTCTCTCCTCTCGCTTGCTTGCTCTCTCTCTTTTGTCTCTCTCTCTGTCTCTCTCTCTCTCTCTGTCTCTCTCGCTCTCTCTCTTTTCTCTCCCCCTCTCTCTCCTCCAGAAAACGCCCGGCGGAAGCAGGAAGGCATCATGCTCAACTCCCGTGTGTATTTTACCCAGCATGCCCCGACCCTGCCCGCCGACAGCCCGCGGCCCCTGAAGCTCCGCAGCATTCTGGACATGAGCCCTTTCACCGTCACCGACCACACGCCCATGGAGATCGTCGTGGACATCTTCCGCAAGCTAGGCCTGCGCCAGTGCCTCGTCACCCACAACGGGTGAGCCTCAGAGCTGACCGGCTCACGGCTGATGCAGAGGGGGCGGGGCGGGGGGATCGAGGGGGCGGGGCGGGGTGTCAGGCTCCTTGGTTTGAGTGGGCAAATGCAAACAAGTCCAACAGCTTGGTTGGTAAATTCATTTTAATGTTGAAGTTGAATTGACCTGTCGTTCTTTGTTAGTGATATTAGAACATTTCTGAGATTCTCTACCTCTCCAGGCCAGGTGTTTATGTTTATCATATAATAATTGGGGTCCACTGGAAAATAGGCCTGGGTGATAAATGTATAGAATAATTATCATGTTCCAAGAACTGTTCACATTTAAGGTATTTTTGATTATTCAGTTCTGTTCCACTTACCAACGATCTCAAATATACCAGATAAATTAGCTGAAAAGTGGCAAGAGCTAAACTTTTACAGGGACAGTGATCAGTTTTTAGCACCATCAAATTTAACTATATGTTTTTATAGCTTATTTGTCTACAAAAAAAATGTTCGCCAGTATGACGCGTCACAACGCAGCAGTAAAACTCAGCATGGCAGTTAGGAGAGTTAGCCTGAAACTACGTTAAAGGCTTAAATAATAGAGTGTGAAAAAGGTTGTAAGTTTGAATAGAAGTCTTAAAGTCCTATGTGTTAAATTATATGTGACATCTTTCTGAAATCAGGATTTAAACAGAGCATTAGGGAAGATACTTTATGAATGATCATTGATTCCGAATGATGTGAGAAAACATGTCATGATGAAATGTTTGCTGGTATCACCCAGGACTAGAGGAAAGCGTCAGGGTTTCTCTCTCTCTCCCACCGTTCACTCTAAAGCTACAGCTGGGGCAGAGTTCTTAATCCGACCTGACTTTCCTCAGCAGTTTGTGTCTTTCCTGGACAGGTTTTATTTTGGATTTGTTTAGAGACATGTGCACCCTCTTCTATAATCAGCCTCTATAATGAGTCCTGGCTGTAGGTGAGGGACTAAAGTAAGAAAGAAATTGGGGTTAGGGATTGGAAATGTTAGTAACGGAAACGTTTAATTTAAACCTCTTTCACCAACCAAGCTTTTCCAAACTTGATTCAGCAGCTCGGCAGCTCAAGTTTGGGTTGAGGACTATTTTTGTTTGCATGGTGCAAGTGAAACTACTGCACAGTCTGCAGGTTAATAATGATGCTTCCACAAATAGAGAAGTAGCTCTTTCTACCTTTTGTACTTCCCCTTTTCATGGTTACTAACAGTATTGTCACCCATCAGCAGATGCACGCGTGCCCACTGCACACACCACAATCACACACACACACACACACACACACATACTGACTTTCTGCTGCCGTGTTCAGCTCTTCCTTTCAGACCGAGTGCCTCAGAGTTGCATTAGATTTTTCAACCACTGAACAAATGCACTCGCTCACAAACAAAAGTTTACACAAAGATTCCCTCCTGCAAACTTTAATTTAATTGATTTTATTGAGTAATTGATTTTAATTAATTTAATCATTTAGTTAGTTTAGAATAATCATGACTGTCTTCATTTAAATGTCATCAGATTAGCTGTCATACGCCTGAGATCTGCATGAAATAGAAGCCGGAACCTGACCCCTACCTGTGAGCCAGCCAGGGCGTCTGGCACCGCTACATTTGAACACTAGTGGACGATTACACCAGGCAACAAAAAATGGTTTCATTACATTTTTGTAGCTTCAAGAGTTTCGTTAGAAACGTAATTTTTAGAAAAAATACTAACCATGGCGGCTCGGCTGACATGGTCTTCTGTTGTACTGATAACTTTTTGCATATTAATATGTTGTTTGTTTGTTGTTCATGTAGATAACAGGGATGCCAACTCTCACGCATTTAGCGTGAAACTAATATGAAAATAATAGTAGTATTACAACAATCTTATAATGAAAACTATCTAGATAAAGAAACATCTATTAGATAGATAAAGGTAAATTTGTCACCCAGTGTTATCTAATAGATGATTTGATTACTAAGAGAGATGGATAATCACAAAAATAGCTTTAGCAGGTGCTTCAGCAAAGCGCAGTTATCTGAGAGATTTTGCTGTAACTTAACTGACACTTAACCCTCAGTGTTTCCAGGGGGACTGTCCCTGTAACTAATGATCGTAAGTCACTCTGTATAGGAGCGTCAGCCACCTCCCCCCTTTACCCTTTACCTATTTCTGTTTAGTAGCTGTGGTTTAACACAGAGATGACGTGTCTACAGTCGTAAGCTCTACACTGTATATGACCGGTTCAGAGAAAGAGTGTACAAGAGAGCAAAATTCGCCTAAAAGGGTATTCTGCGAGACTGAAACAAATATATGTGCTATATATAAAAAAACACTTAAACCCAAGCCCTGAGTTAAAGAAAAAAGTGGCCCAAAACATAATATTCTGTTGCACACATTGTTTGGCAAATTATTGCCAAAAAAAATGTGGTATTATGAGACTTGCTCAAGGATTCTTGTTGGTGAAGGATAGGAATCCATCTCCACTCTCCTGCTTGGAGGGCAGCAGTGTTACCCACTACTCTAACCAACCAGACCGCTAGCATAGATACATGTACCATGTATAGCAGACCATACTACCCGGAAAAGCTCAAGACACGCTCAAGACATTATTAGATCACTTCGCCAGTTGGAGAAAAAGGAAAACACACCATAGAAACTACGAGACCAATTTTGATTCAGCGTATTTTTTATTTAATTTATCCTAATGTAATTTTCCTTTCATATAAATAATTTCTGTTGAGCCATTTAATTTAATTCAATTCTAATCCTTTTTGATTTGTAAATATTATTTACTGCTCTTAAGTTGTTTGATGATTTGCTTTGTTTCGTGTTGTTGTTTATTTCTATTGGTTGTGTTGTGTTTTAAGTTTGTCTATGTGAGTGGGTTTTTTTTGTTTGTGTCTTGCTAAGTGACGGTCGCCACGGTGTGTGTTGCAGGATTGTTTTGGGCATCATCACTAAGAAGAATATTTTAGAGCATCTGGAGGAGCTCAAGCAGCACACGGAGCCCCTGGTGATTAGCCCCACTCATGCCACGCCCACTCTATCTTTTAGGCCCCACCTCTTAGGAGGGACGCATGAAACTTGAGTGAAAGAATTTTTTAAAAAAGTCTAAATTGTGGGCAGTTCCCCAGAAAATGGCTTCACCTCTGTTTTGGCTGCTTTTCCAGAAAATGATGTTGGTTTGGGAGCATGTTATAAACATAAAAGTAGAAAACAAATTCACCAGTTTATACACTTCAGATAGTGATTTAGGAGACACACGTTTGATCATTTGGACAAAATGTTGGGGAACTGTCAAATAGATGAGTATGTTTTATCCATTAAGTGTCGAGTTAGTCCTGTAGTATCCCTTTATTGTAGGATAAACACTAGACCAACCTACTCCAGCCCATTATTCTGCTACACTTCAGTCTTTAGTCTCATACATGCCCCAGTATGCCCACCATCTAAATTTGTTGTTTTATGTTTTTGTTTTTTTATCAATTTTTTTTTCTTATTTGTCCTCTGGGGCTGGGTCTGCATCTACTGGGCCACAGATCGATGACCTCTGACCCCACTGATAGCGCCGCCTCCTAACCGATTGGCGAGTAACAGCCGTGTGTAGCCGGACATTCTTTTTTCCCCCTCTCTATTTATTTACTGTTCGTTTATTTATTTTCCCTTATTTACCCTCAACTCACCCCACTTAGGCTCCCTCAGTAGATACGATAGTGAGGCGCTGTGTGATCTTATCATGGTGATTCGTCGTGGCTGTTTAGAGTAGCAACACCCGTCCCCAAACCAACACCCCTCCTCAAACCAACCCCCTTCCTCAAACACCCGTCCCCACCCCCATCCACTCGGCACCCCCCCCGCTGTCCCCCTTTTCTGACTGTGTCTGCTGATTCACCGACGACGTTTCACGAGCGTTTCATGCCTCCTGCTCTGTGTGTACTAACCCCTCCACGTCCCGTCCAGTCTCGTACACAGTCAGCTCTCTTTCTTTCCTGTCTGCTGTCCAAGCTGACGCCCGGTTTGACATGCATTGCATTACATTTAAAAAAAAAAAAGCAGACAATTTGTTCATTGGCTCTGACGGCCTCCTTTACTGAAGCTTATCAGCACATGCAGTTAATTTTTGCTTTCAGCAAAACCAGTAAAATGAGTCTGTGACCGGGCCGAGACCCCACCACTGGTCACGTCACTGGAGCTCCATGCGCTAACCAGGAGCGTTTCAGCTCGCTTCAGTAACCGTGGCCCAAACTGCAAAAAACCGGGAGCCATTTGGGATTCAGACTGTTCAGTCTTAGACATGGTTTTGTTACTCACAGCGCTTTACTGCACTCTGTTCCCTGTTACACCTCCACACGGACGACTGTGGAACTCAAGGCTATTTCCATGATGAAATTCAAGAGCACATTTAACTCAGTAGTGTGTTTGGCAACAAAAAGAATTGGGTGTTTTGCTTTTACCCCAAATTTCAAGTTTTATATGTGTTAGTTGTGTAAAAAGTAGCAAAAATGAAGCTTCATATGTGCTTTTGAATTCTGTTGAAAATGCTGACTGGTTGTGTGTGTGCGTGTGTACATTAGTTTCTTCAGGCTGAAAATCATGGATGAGTCGGCGATGTGTTCACTGTGCACTCTCTCCCTTGTGTTTTTGATTCGTCCTCACTGGCTCACTCTAGGTGCTGCAGGCCACTGGTCATCACTCCTTAGCGTCTCCCTCTCAGTCTGTCTGCCTGTCTGTCTATCTGTCCTCATAAAACAGAGGGTGAAGTCTTTCTGTTGGCAGAATCGAACAGGAAAAAAACATTCTTCCGATAAGGGTGGGCAGTATGATGATATGTCGTTGTCACCAATACAAATCTTGTCACAATACTCTCTTCTGAGTGTATTGTGGGTGACATCGGTATTTACACCTCATTTACTAACTACATGTTTCATTAAAAGACTTAGACAAGCTTCCAAAGTGTCTTAGCTGAGATTGAATCCGGATTGTACCAGTATATTAAACATAATTGACTCTGCTTGCTTGGATTTGCACGTTAGGTGAAATCTACAGGTGCACTGTCTCAACTAGGCCAACAATTATATATAAAGTAAAGGTCGACCCCTAATTTGTAGAAATGTCTGATTGAACTTTAGTTTTCTGTTTGAGCCCCCTGTCAACAAAAAGACCACACATCTGCCATACCTGCTACATATTTATATTCAGTATCTTACTGTTTCTCTCTCTCTCTCTGTCTCTCTCTCTCTCTCTCTCTCTTTCCCTCTGCAGGCGGCTCCTTGGTATTATCACAAAAAAAGATATCCTCCGTCATATGGCCCAGATGGCAAACCAAGACCCCGAGTCCATAATGTTCAACTAGTGCCCTCCACTGTACCTGAGGAGGAGGAGAGCGAAGAGGAGGTCCGATTATTGGACCGGACATCACACTGACCTAATGCCCCCCCCTCCCTTTTTTTTGTATGCTAACCCCTCCCACACCCTACACACAGCACTAAACTGGGCATAGGGATCCTCCGGAAACCTACAGGCCTTTGGGAAGAAGAGGGACTTCCACGGAAAAGCCTGGCTGCTGAGGGAAGGCTTGGAGATCAGGCGAAGCTTCAGCCCCGCCTCACTGACGGACACCTACACTGCTACACCTAACATTACTAAAACTTAAGCTAACGTACTCATACACGGGCATGTGACACGCAACCCAGGCACCTTCACACACACCCAGCTTGTGTGACCCAGACCTTCCCGACTAAGAGAGGGCTTGTTACTTGGGGCGGAAGGTCAAGATGAACCGCTTGAGGGCGAGGAGGGACCTTCAGGAAGAAGCCCCGATTACATAACGCTGCAAACCCCTGCCAACTTTAACGGCCCTGCCATCTGCCACGCCCTGAACTTGACGACCATTGTTTACCTGTAACATGTGGGTGTGAATGAGAGCATGGAAGGAAGTGTATGTTTTGCATGTGTGAGTGTATGAGAGAGAGAAAAGGATAAGGATACACCACATTCCAATCTGCCCTCTGTTTAACACTGGAATGCTGCTCTTTCCAATCCAAAAATCGTGGGAGGCTGTGGAAGTGTATGCGCGCGTGTGTGTGCGTGAGTGAAAGATTTGTGCTTGGATGAGTCGATGAAGAAATGAGCTGTCCAAGTGTTAACATGATCAAATGTACAAAAATGGAGTTTGGCGCCACCTTGTGGGAAGCTGCCTATAGTGAATTTATTATTTGTTTATTTTTTGTTGGGGTTTTTTTTCCGGCACTACAAGCAGGTTGCATTGTTGTCAGGGAAGACGAAGCATTAAGTCGGCTGTATTTTGCTGAAGGGTCGAAGGGTACATCCTTAAAACTGAGAACTTGAGGTGGTGTTCCGTTGCTTTTTGTTACCGGAATGATTATTATTGCTACTGCATTTAGATGTATTAATCATGTAATTTACCAAGTAAGTCCTTGTAATTTTAAGAAGAAATGTGACTTGAATACTGCACTTTTTTTTTCTTTTCAAGGTCCTACCATAATAAATGGTCGTCGTGCAAATATTCGCCATTAGAAGAGCGGTCTCTAAACAGAATGCATGGTCTGCACTCAGGCACAGTTTGTCTATGTGATGGAAGTGGTTGCGCTTACCTTTACGAATACAGTGCTTTTTTTGATCAAGTAAGAAAGGATGATCTCATTTTAAACCAGGAAAGGTTTAAGATCCATTGCTTGTTTCAGTTTATGTGGAGGACCTTTACGGGGGGAAAGAGCAGAAGGATGTAATTTGGACATTGTTTTTCCTCCTAATGCACATGGAGGACTCATCCGGCACGTGTCCTGTCGTCGTTTTGCGGCCAGTACAGCTGTCCTGAGTGTTCAATCGAACCGTCTCATAGCACAGCTTGTTTTTTTTTCTTTCTTTTTATTCGTCTAAATTACTAATCACTGGAAGTTTGAAAGGCTGAAGTGTCCTCAGGTTCCGTCTTTGCTAAACTGTTGTGTTCCTGACTGGTACTCAGAAGAATAAGCTTGTTCTTCGTTCTGTTCTCATTTAAAGGATGACCTTGCAAAGTGACATCGTCTAATAAGTGCATATGTTGTCTGTGACCGAACTAAACACAATCTCCTTGCTTTACAGTAACTTGAACTCAACCCTGCCTGCAACTGGATTCTCCGGAACCTGGTTTTGATGTTCGTGAACATTGATGTGCTCATCAGTTCTTTTTTCCCCTCTGCTGAATTAGTTTTGTACTCTGATAGCCTGTCAATTTTCTTGCCCCTCGCTGAAATAAAGTCCCTTCGCTTTGTTTCCATAGACACACACTAGAGCCTTTTCTGCTAGGTAAGACTTTCAGAGGAGGGAAGTCGGTGTTTTTCGGTCAGTGAAGAAAAAAATAAAATACAACTTCGTCCTTGTTATGTTCCTCTCCTGTTTTATTTATATTAGTGCTAGACTTGTACATTACTGTAAGAAGGGTTGATTGTACATTTGAAACAAAATATGTAAAATTAAATTGTTTAAAATGACGTCTACAATGTTAGAGCTCTTTTGTGGGTTTGTATTAATGTTTGTGTGCATTTATTACTGTGTGTGTGTGTGTGTGTGTGTGTGAGATCACTTTTACAATCCAGCACGCTGTTCGTGGAATTCCGGAACATCATTACATGACATCATAATACATTTATGACACGTATTACATCACAGTGCATTTATCTATGATGTCAAAGTATTTAAGGAACACTTTGATATTTTATGCCAAAACTGTGTATTGCTTGATCACTGCCAGTCACTCTTTCTGGACGCTGGAAAGAAACTTCAGTGTTAATAATTTATTCGTTGTAAATACTCCTGGTCAAAGACCAGCATGAACCGTCTCAGGTTTGTTACACCACGGCCTTAAAATGGGCCAGAGCCTCCCAGAGTTATAGAAATTCTGTCCTCAGAACTTCTTAAGTGAATTAAATAGTTGTTTTGATGTAGAAAACCAGTAAAATACTTAAATAAATAAACAGAAAACCTTGCGCATAACCAGTGTTTTTCACTACTGCTCATGTATTCACAGGTTGTTATTCTCTGGAGTTTGTTTTCCTGATGCAAAGCAGATAGTGATGAGTCAGGAGCGCCTAGAAAAAAGGGGTGACCTCATGCGTCTTATTACTGTTAGTTTCGTTTTAAACAAGCTTCCAAGTGCAGTACGTATAACTACTATCTATCACTTAGCTAACAACAGCTCCAGTTTAATGTATGTCCATATGAGGTCCTAACGGTTTGCATATATGAGATGCTATACTCTGGCCAGGTGCAGCTGCATGGTCTCTCTGATGTGGAATTGCTGATCCGTGATGAGAGGATTTTTTCTGGATGTGGAGCACATTGCGACGGCGGGGGCAGATGCATGGTTTTACAGTGATTCTGCTGGGGGAGTTCGATGGAATAATTGACACCACATGACGTGTGATGAGCTCTTGTCTAAAGTTTTCAAACTATTTTTGGATGGAATCGTGGGGTTTTAAAAAGGATCGCTTTTTAACGTGAACCACGCACTATGCATGAGGTCAGTGACTTTAATTAGTCACCGTTTTCAGAGAAGTTTGACTTTGTGCAACCACAACAGAACACACGCAACCAGACCGTGACGAACACCATGTTTAGTCGTCTTGCCCCCTGCACACCTGTTCCTCACCTCATCTACTTCATGCTACAGGATCACTGTCGAACTGAAGCTCTTGTTTCGTTAAAACGGGGTTAAACTGAGTGAAACTTAGACTGAACATGCAAGTATACACATGCAAACTGGTGTAGTTTAAGAGTTCGAAAGTTATGACACTTGTGTTTTTTTATTTGGATTTGAAAGGGCCTTATCTTCTATGAGTTTAATGTACGTAAACAAAAAGTTTCAGAACTTGTTCACTCCCACAAATATTTACATTTACATACATCTGCTTCGTAAGTTGCATTGGGGAAAACAGTGAACATGCAAACTGGTGTGGTTTTAACAGTTCAGAAGTTGTGAAGTGTCCCACCTCTTCATGGAACGCCTTGGTGACTAACCAATCCTCTCGTTCGTCTCCTACACGTCCTTTCCTATATATTAAAACCCCTCAGGCACTTACCCTCCTGGTTTTTGTCTTTTTGATAGGCTTTGTAAGGTGTGTAACTTGGCTGGCAGTAACTTGGTTAAAAGTAGATGTTGATCTTAGTGTAGCTTTACAAGTTGAAGATTGTAGGCTACTGAAGCACTAATGTACGTCGCTCTGGATGAGTGTGTCTGCTAAATACTGTAAACGTGAAACTATCCTGGGCAGCCAATCAAAACAGAGGTCATTTACATAAACCAGGAACAGTAGCAAAAAAGAGCTGTTGGAATTCTACACAAGACTAAATAAATCAAATGATTGTTTAAAATGAATTAACTATGTTTTGGGTACATAAAACCAAGTGTAAATGGACCTAATGGAACAAAAACACAAGTAAAAAATTGGACACAGGCCCTTTATTTCTTTATGCTGCAAATAAAAAACAATCACATCCACAGGTTGCTATGAATTATGAGTATTTCAACTCGTAGTTTGAGTTTTAATAGCAGCTACTAGTAGAAAACTCTTCGTACTCTGGTAGAACTATGACCACTGTAGATGAGCAAACTGTGGCTGTGTCCCAAACGCATTTTCATACTTTACATACAGTACTGAATGCGCTTCTTATGGCAGTGCAGTATTTTTTACATACTATTTAGTGCCGCAGAGTGTAGTTTGGGACACAGCTTGTGTATTTCTTTCTCACTGTACAGCCGAGAAGCAGTTGTGCATGTGTTGGAGCTTTCCATTTGAAATGTTGAACTTTTAGAACGGTGAGTTTGGCACACACAGGCCACACTTGCAATAGATGTACTTTGTAATGCTTTAATATCTTTATTGGCTTCACTATAGTCTCACCAAACTCGCACTAAAGCAACAAAGGAACACAAGGGACTACAGACTAGGGAGCAACAAAAGACATGAGGGAGAACATCATTTTAAACGTATCTGGAAAATGAGAACGGTTTGCACTGAAACAGTTTTTCATTCGTTCATTCATTCAACCGATATTTTCCTATGCTGTTGAGAATTATGATGAATTTAAAGCTCGCTCCACTAAACGTGCAGTGATTCTGCATGGGAACTACATACAGGCTAAGATTGGTAATTCTACAGTAATAAATATATATGTAGAGTTTGCACTATGTAATCAAATACAGTACTTCATAAAACTATTTCATGCAGTTTTAACAGGCTTGTGTAAATAACTGTGATCAGTTCAGTTCATGAAAATCAATACTAGCTTTCAATGTAACAGACATTCCACAAACCAGTGGCAGATTGTTTACATTCTACAGTTTCCAGTTGTAGTAGGTTCAACTACCTTGTACCAAGCCTTTTTTTATATCAGATCTTATGTTTACAGTTAGACTGTAATCCCCATGTAATCATTTATTACGTGTAAAGTCTTTTCTAATGCCTGAACCAAGCACAGCACACTGTTATCTGCTTTTAGCCCATTCACCAAATGAAGCAGCAGGCAGCCAGGAAGACCGGAGCAGTGTGTGGAGATGGTACCTTGCTCAAGAGTACCTCAGTGGTGCCACTAGCAGTCCTGGGATTCAACCCACAACCTTCTGATTGCAAGGGCAACTCTATAACCACCAGACCACCAGCTGCCCCAGGCAGTATTGATAAACAGTCTTCAATAACTTTACGTCTACAGAGTGCACCATCATCTGCTGTGTGGACGGTAAGTGGACTCCGTGTTTAAAATGTTGTATTCTGTACAACACACACGTGTCACTGCTGTACTGCTGTAACATTGCCGGCTCCCTGGTGTCAACTTTAACATGCTTCTGTATTGGAAGTGGAGCTGATAAAATGGAAAAGAAGTGTAGATACAAGGTAGGTCTAGCTAATGAAGTGGCTCTTGTGTGTATTTGATGTATGTTTCTGGTTAGAAATGGTTGCTTCAGTTTAGCATAAAATTAAATGCACCCAATTTTCCTCAGGTGGTTCGTGGAAACAGACCCAGTTGTCTTAAAAGGCTGCCTGCAGCATTCGGCTACAAAGTGAAGTGCTGTTCATTCTTATAGCTCACAGTTATACTGTGTTCTAAACCACATCCACGAGTTTGTGCCACCTTAAAGAAGAGGTTTGAAAGAGGGTTTTAGTGCTAATAGATTTCGGTGACTTGATATTTAGTGTTAGCAATGTTAGCCTCTTAGCTGCAGCCCTTTGCTACAGAGGCAAATTTTGGACATCAAACATACCTTGCCTTGTTGATTACATGTGGGTCGCAAATCGATCTGAAAAGTTTAGGCCAGGCACCTAGTTAGAATGATGAGTTTTTTGATGCAGTTTCAGACTGTACCTGCGAGCATAGCTTTTTCCACACATTTCACAGCGGTGGTTGCGCTCCCTCGTGTGTGTTTTAAGGTGCCTGGAAAGCTCAGACTTGTCGATGAAGCTTCTCTTGCACTCCATGCAGGCAAAGGGCTTCTCTCCGGAGTGGATCCTCTTATGTCTGTTCAGTAAGGCTGTATCAGCGAAACATTTGCCACAGATCTCGCATGCTTTGGGCTTAACCCCGCTGTGCCAACGCTGATGCTTCACGAAATGCGAGGCATCGCTGAAACGTCTCCCACAAAGAACGCAATGGAAGGGTTTCTCTCCGGTGTGGATCCGCCGGTGCGTGGACAGGTTTCCGGCGTGGGAAAATCGTTTCCCACACTCCGGACACTCGAAAGGACGCTCCCCGGTGTGCGTTCTCAGATGTTCACGGAGGAAGGCCTCCTTCTTGAAGCCCTTCCCACATGTCTCGCATTCAAACGGCCGTTCGGTGGAGTGAGTCTTCACATGAGCCTTGAGTTTCTTTTCATCGCCTAAGACTTTGCCACATTCGGGACAAGCAAACGTGATGCTATTGGAGGCTTGATTTGGTTGGAGAACTTGCAGATGTCCAAAAGGGGTCAAAATCATCCCATGTCCTATAAAGTTGTTTTGTTTCAGCTCTGGATGTGTTTGCTGGTGCCACAGAAGCCTCAACACTGTTTTGAAACTTTTCCCACACTGTAGACACCTGTGTGTTCTGTCTCTCGTATGATACCGCTGGTGGATTCGAAGCTCCACTTGAAGTCTGAAGGACGTATTACAGTCCAAGCAACTGTACTTATTCTCATCAGTGTGGATCTTTTCGTGGCTTTTCAGTCTGAGCTTATGGCGGAATTTTTGGCCACACTGCAAGCACTCGAAGGGCCTGACACTGGAATGGGTTCGCATATGACTGTTAAACAGGTTTCTTTGGGTAAAAGTCTTGCCACACTGAAAGCAGTGGTATGGCTTCATCTGGGAATGCATACGTTGATGCTTAATTAGGCTCCTGGACGTGATGAAGCTTCCTCCACACTCTGTGCAAGTATATGATTTTTCTCCGGTATGCACTCGCCGGTGGATCATGAGGTGAACGGGATGAGCGAAACGTTTTCCGCAATCGGAACAGTGACAAGGTTTTTTATGGCAAATTTTGTGAATCTTCAGTTTGGTCTCATCCTTAAAAGTTTTACTGCATTTTATACATTTAAAAGGGTGGTCAGTTTTGAGCGTTTGGTTGATTAAGTCAGCTCCAGATAAACTGTCTTTGTAAAAAGAGCCCCCGAAAGACCCTTGTTCTTTGGGAAGTTCTTCCAGTTTACACCAAATACTACTTAGACTCTGCACATTCAGGGCAGGAGGCTCTTCTGTATGAGTCTTCTGATGGGCTTTCAGCTCAGCTGAACGTATGAAGCACTTCTCGCAGTATTTGCACTGGAACGGCCTCTCGCCCGTGTGGATTCGGTCATGGATCTTCAAATTCCGCATGTTAGCAAAGTTCTTCCCGCACTTGTTGCAAATAAACGTCTCCTCCTGCGAATGAGTCTTGATGTGGCGGGTAAGGTAGTACTGAAGAGCGAAACTTTTCCCACACTCTTGGCAAGAGAACGGTTTCTCTCCGGTGTGTGTCTGCTCGTGGCTCTTCAGGTTGCTGGCTGTAGTGAACGCTTTCCCGCACCGAGTGCACTCGAATGGCTTTTCGCCCGTATGAACCCTTTCATGGATTCTGAGGTGGCTGGGATCTCTGCAGATTTTACCGCAGAAGCCGCAGCAGTGGGTTTTATCAGTAGAGGTGTTCGGGTTAACCTTGGCAGGGCTCCCCTTTTCACGCCCTGCGCTCGAGTCACCAGGTCCAGGAGGGACTTCGAGCTCCTTTATCTTTAACATGTATATTTCATGATCATCTTTGAAATCATGCTCATCCCAAATTACCTCCGTCTTAATAGCAGCAGTTCCAACATCACGCTGAGTTTCTTTTCTGGTTCCTGCTGCTGGATAATCCGACCATTCGCTGGATGAGTTGCGGTCAGTTGCCATGACATCTAAAATCCCCCTTCTGTAATCCTCCTGCAGTATAAAAAAATATTTCAGGCTGAATCGATTCAGGCAAATTCCAGACTATGCCCTTTAGAGCTGTTTAATACATCTTTACCTGTAAAATCACCTGTAAGAGAAAAAATGCCCTCCCAGGTAAAAGCCTAAATAACACTATGATGCACTTTTTCATCCATATTTTCTTGATACCAATAATTATAATTGCATCTTCGATGTACATTTTTGTATTTATGAATATTAAATACATATGCCTCAATGATGCCTATAGGTGGCCAAAATACTTGCAAAAACAACAATAATAATATTAATAATAGTAATAATAATAATAATAATAGTAATTATAATAATAATAATAATGTGGGACTGTTATAACAGGTTTCCCACACCATGCAGTGTGTGCTGTTTTGTAGTGGTGTTTTGTCAAACCTAATATTATCTAATGTGAAAACGGCTGTTCATATTTTTGGCACATGGTGGCTTTAACCAGTACAGAAAATGACACTGATAATGTTGCACTATTACGCCTGTCAAAAATACTGTTTAAAACATTTTTCCCAATGAAAAAATATGCATTTGAATGTAGAAAATGTCGATGTGAGTGTTGAGAGCTGCTCCTGCTGCAGCTTTGAATGGACATTCCTAAAAGCTTAATGTGGAAAAAAGCTTAACGCGGATTAATGCGCCAAACCAAGAACATGGGAACGCCACACTTCTCCCACACATTACTGACCAACCACTGCAGAACAACGAGCCCACAGTCCAGAGATCAAACCCTTCTGACAAGATTTACAGCGATAAATAAATACTGAATAAATAAATACTAAATACCGTTATTATCAATATTATTAAACAGCACTACAATAATAATACACTAGATCTTGTGGCTTAACAAACAGCATTGCAATATACACTAAGTATTTTATTATTATTATTAAACAGCACAATTAGATGAATATATTTTCTCATTAAACAGCACTACAATAATAATACACTAGTTATTATAAATTAAACAGCACTATAGGATTAATACACTAGCTATTATATTATTACTAAAGAATACTACAAAATCAACACATTAGATGTTACGTATTACTTTTAAACAGCATTTCAGTAATAATCATATTATTAAAATACACTGCAGGAATAACAAGTTTTTGTTGATATATATATTATTAATAATCCACTAGATTTTCTAAATTATTAATGCACAACACTACAGATGTATCAGTGGAACTTATGGTTTAGATCATTTAGAAGCATTTAGTATAGTATTAATATAGCTAGTTTTATGTGCCTTTTGGAACATGCTCAACTTAGAACCTCATCCTTTTGGCCAGGGTTTTAATGGCATTGCATTCAAATCCATAGACTTTATTATATGGAGTTGTTTCCACTCTTTCCACAATATTTTGGAGCTTCTTTGGGAATTAGTGTCCATTCATTCTGTAGAGCATTTATAAGGTCAGACACTGATGTTGGAGAAGAAGGTCTGGATCACAGTCTCCGTTCCAGTTCATCCCAAAGGTGCTGGATGGGGTTGAGGTCAGGGCTCTGTGTGGATCAGTCAAGTTCTTCCACACTGAACTCCTCCAGCATGTTTTTATGGAGCTGCTCTGTGCTCTGGGACACAGTCCTGCTGGAATAAAAAAGGTTCTTCCCCAAGTTGAAAGCGGTGTTGTCCTGAATGTCTTGGTCCTTCACTGGATGTAAGGGGTCTAGCAGAAACTCTGAAAAATATGTCCCAATACTTTTGTCCATATAATGTAGTGTTGTTAAAGTTTTACTCTACAACGAAAGAGAGCCGCTTTCTGAGGAGGAAAGTGGGAGGTGTCCGTGATCGGCTTCCAGTGCCTGAGTCTTTAATCTTAAGCATGAGAAACCACAAGATCGGAGCCAAAAGGGAACCTTCCAGACTATCTGTTGGGCCGTGTTCAAAGCAGCTACTGTTCTCCAGCAATCTTCCAAGAATGTGAGACTGGAGAACGGACTTTAATTTTAGAGCCCGCATCTTGCAGTGCAATCTTAGGCGTGATGAGGCAGAAGACGATCATTCCTGTGAGAAGTTGATTGTTGCTCAAACAAAGCAAGGCTGCTGTCACGCAATGCATTGAAATGCATGTATGAAACAAAACCAGTTCTGGGAATTTCCGTAACCAGAACGTTTTACAGCGGCACATTTCTTAAGTAGCGATGCTCACGAGAGAAAAGAGAGAACAAAAGCATTGCTTCCTCTGCTCTCTAGCACTGGAAAGCATCCCTCGACACCATTAAAGACCATAAAAAAGTAAACTCCAGGAAGCATTTGCTCAAAGAACATTTCCAGCTCTCTTCTCCAAAGAGGCTGGATGTTTATGAAGCTGCTGGACCCCAAATGGGGCCTGGACTCCCAGTACAAATGACAGTTTCTACACAATCTTTATTGCCAGGTTTCCGTAATGGAGACTCTTGAGCTCTTAAAGCTGTGTTTAGGAAGAAAAAGACTCTTCTTTGGTGATATCAGCCCCAGGCTGGTTAAATAAGCTCCAGGAGTGGTTATCATACATGTCCAATAACCCAGAGAAAGGTAACGTAATTAGTTTGCTCATTCAAGGAAGCAGGATTTCGGCTGGATGTGGTGCAGCTGAGCAGAATAGAAACAGCTGAGAAAAAAACTAGAATAAAAACAGCCCTGCAAATAAAACACATTGAAATTCAACTCCTGCCGATTTTCAGGCTACAGGCATCCTAGCATAGCATCGTTTTCTGTATCTGGGAAGCTTATATGAAAGGCACTAGCCTTAATATGATAATAATATGAATACGATAAGCACTTCACATTTCATACTTGCTTCTGTCTAGACAGACAGACCTTGATGTTCGGTTGGAAATATAATTTACAAAGCAGGAAAATAAAATAAAGGATGAACTACGTGAACCAGACCACAGTATTCACCATGGATTTTCTCAGCCAGCATCACTTAGATCTATCCGCTAGCTTCAAACTAGCTTCGCTACATTCCAAGTGAGAATGTATTTCTTCTGGTTGCTTGAAGCTGTCTTGGAAATTCAGGGCAAAAATAGATTGAATGAGATCATGCAGTTTAGCCTGATGTTCTGTAGTAGAGCCAAGACAAAATAAACGATGCTAACCGCGCTCATAAGTTGTTTGGACAAGACATTAGTTTATAAAGTACCACTGGCAGCCCTGAGATTCAACCCCATGACCTTCTGATCGCAGTGGCTCTAGCCCACCAGCGGCCCAATATACCAGTTAGCACAATGCAAATCAACAAAAAATCACTAGTAAACCAAAGCTAGTTAAAATAGCTAACGTGTGAAACGGTGCTGTTTGAAGGAGAAAATTACAAGTAAAACTTTATCAAGTAAAACTGGGCTTCACTGGGCTTTTTGAAATGCTTGTCTTGAGGCAGCAGCCTTACTGTTTTTCTGACATTCTTCAAAAAGACTAAAGCCCTAGCTTCACTAAACAATGGCTAACAATAATTAGCAGAAAATCGGAGGCTTTTTAGCATGATGTTTCTCTACCTATGCTAGCTTTCAGTGGCTCTTCTTTTGCAGTCATGGCCTGAGCTGTTCTTTAAAGTGCAAATGAGTTTAAAGCAATCATCTGCCACTATCTAGTGTCAAACACTTGATATATGGAAGTAGATATCTGCCAGAAGGTGTGTGTGTGTGTGTGTGTGTGTGTGTGTAAGCGAGTGTGTCTGGACACTGTCACTGGCAGAGGCTTCAGGGCCTGTTCTGCTCCCTCGTTTCTCCTTGAACAGGATAAGTCCGCAGTGTCACAGAAAAGTCTTGATTCTGCTGCTCATTGCCACCATTTCTCCTTTTCTACACCCACCAGCCTGCTGGCGGAGAGCAAAGCGGCAACAGGAGGAGCAAGATGGTCGCGTTCACTGTCCACGCGATAGCCTCCACCGATAACTCATGTGAATTTCAATGAAAGTGCAGGAGCTTCATTTGCATTTTAATTATTATAAAAGATCTGGTCGAGGGCAGGGTTGAGAGAGGCTCCTTTCCAGTGAGAGCGAAACACAGTATGGGTGACACCGATGATTCGGAACAAAGGAGAGAGAGAGAGAGAGAGACAGACAGAGAGAGAGAGAGAGAGAGAGAGAGAAAG
>JBBPDB010000011.1:2478954-2488954 GCA_037974465.1 Brachypetersius altus
ATGCCACAGTGTGGCCTGTCTGACTTCACACTGAAAATATTGAAACAGATCTTGATTGGTGCTGCGCTTTAATAAAAACCGCATGCAAGTATATTGCAAATCTGATATTACTCATAATTCAAAAAGTTGATATGACTAAAAGCAGATCTGAAATCATCATGAAACACTGGTTTAGAAAAGTGTGTTGTGGTTTCTGATGATTACAAAAAATGTTTTTGCTGACCTGTTATTTACTGTATGTTACAGCATGAAATAAACATTGCTACAGTTGTGCGAAGAGGAAAAGTGAATGTGTGTGTGTCAGTGTAACCAGTAACAAGGTTGTTCTCATCTACGTTTGGAAAAAATGGTGGATTTTAAGAAAAGATTAGATGATCCAACAGGTAAATTCCCATGTTTAGTACGAATCAAAACTCTGAAACCATGATTACACAGCAGACAGGTTTTTATTTCACTACAAAAAAAAAGCTGTTTGAAGAGCACCGGATTAAGAGAGAAATCCAACACGCCCTTCCCTCCCTCTCTAATTCCAACGGATAAATTCCTCAGCGCCAAGCTTCCATAATTACAGCTCTTCATCATTCTTTTCACATGCAACGAGCTACAGCTCCTTTGTTTGGAACAAGGATCAAGAGGGGTTCGGGTTAGAAAGTGGAACAAATTTAAGGCTGAAAAATTCAAGCATATTTCCAAACAACTTAATAAAATTTGAAGAAAAAAAAAATCTCACTTACCCTTTCTTGAAATTTACAGAGAAAAGTAATAAATAAATGGACGACCATCTACGTTATCACAACTATTTTTTTTTTAAACCTTAGTATAAGAGAAAACCAGACAAAATTAATGAAAAAGAGCTGCAGGTAGCAAGCTGCACACTTGAGTTGAAAGGAAAAATAACACTAACACTAGTAACACTACTCCAAATGAAACCACTAATGGTGATGATCATTATATTTATTCTAATAATATAAGGACTCCAGCAGTCATTTGATTATAAATGTATTATGCTCTCAAACTGAGGGTTGTAGCACATTCCATTTCAACTCCTGTCAAACTTGATGAAAATCATAGAACGAACACTGAAGACAGCTCATATAGGAAAAAAGTTCCTCACCCTCATAAGGCCTGACTTTATAACTCAACAGCGTGCATTTCTCATGCATTTAAAAGTGGGAACAAACTCTTAATGGAAGTCTTACACTCACTCACAGCAACTTTCAATGATAAATGCACACATGGCCTCAAAATGGTACTGCATACTTCGAAAACATTAAACCAGCATTCAGCAGGATTATGAGATAGATGATCTACATCCATATCGAACAGGTTATGAACCAGACAATCTAAATCCATATCCAGTAGTAGCCCTAGTTTCAGGTCTGCTATTCAAGCTAGAGCATCTGACTTTTCCCATCAATAGCCCTAGTTTCGGTTAGCGTAATAAATATAAACTCAGTGCTTGAGGTGGCTGATGTTTCTAAGTTGACCATGTCTCTGAAAATACATTCAACATGAATTGTCATGGAGACAAGCTAAAACGTTCTCAGTGTTCTCTGCTGCTGAAGAATGAAAGCAGGTTGATCAGTTTGAGAATTGTTCATTCATAATCTGGAGAGGAAAAAAAAAAAAACAGATGACTTGACCTTTTTATTTGAAAAATGCATAGCAAGGTAATAATCCTGTGTTTAGGATATTACACATGGCTTTCATAGATGACTTGGCTCGTCATTGGGCTCGTCATTGTTGTTGCTGCTGCTCCTACTTCTTCTCCTCCTCCTCCTTCTTCTTCTTCCTCCTCAGGCTCCACTTTCTCTATCTCTTCTGGTTTTGCCTCCACAGGCAGCTGAGCCAGCGGGGGAGGGGAGATGGGCATGTCGGCGAGGGGCGGAGCCTCCATGCTGCAGCCTCCTTCAGCGAGTGGCGGGTGAACAGAAACCTGAATAGCGATTTGTTGAGGCTGCTCATGAAGCGAGGCGTCATCCGAATCAGTTGTCGGAGATCCACTCCGCTCCCTTTCCCTCGTTCTTTCGCGCAGGATGGTGAAAACATTGGCCACCGATGATCCGACAGCAGCCACGCCACGGCAGCCGCCTTCGTGACCTTCAGGGGCCTGACGGACAAAAGTGTGCCTCATTTCCTCCACCCCTACCACTTCCAGGATCTCCTCCATGAAAGTGCGGCAGTTCATGATCAGCGGCGGCAGGGGGATGCTCCGTGCCAACTCCTCGATGTAACGCGCAAACTCCATGGTCTTGAACTGCGTGACCTTGGCCAGCTCCAGCGTCTTCGCCGACGTGATGATCGGAATACGTTTGGCAATCTCAAACGCCTTCTGGAGCTTCTCTGCACCTTCGGTGCGGAAAAACTCGTTGATGGCCTTCTCCGTCTTCTTAAGATGGCTGCTCATCATACATAGACGGGTTACATTCAACACCATGATGATCGTGAAAGTCACCAGACACACGACCATGTAGTACACGCCCATATCTCCGTTCGTGAAAACCACGCGGACAGTCACTGTGTAGTTCACAGCGCCGTGAACGTTAGATGCCATGCAGGTGTATTTGCCGCGGTCGGCGAACGTGATGCTGGTGATGTTAAGGATTCCATTATCCAGAATCCACCATTTACCATCTGTGGAGGGACAGTACAAAAAACATTTTCAGTCCATAAGTCAGAGGGTTTGGGGAAAAAAAAGATTAAAATCTCAATTACAAATGCACCAATTTACATAATGAATGTTCAGCTACTTTAAATGTATGAACAAAAATGTAGTGTTCTATAGTCTAAATTCTAAGGATGCAGCGAAATGAGAATTGCAGGCTGATATTCGTCTACAGAGAACTGCAGAACAGCTGCAAACATTGCAAAATGCAGATATTTTTGCACAGCAGGCCAACAAAACCCAAAGTATTTTGCTCTCCTGGTGTACAGTACATATATATCCAAATATTTGTATGAAATATTTAACAGTAAATATCTGTTCTATGAGGATTTCTTGCATCCATGACGTCAGCTTTATATCAATCATGACATACATCATCCATTCACTTATTGTAAGCAGAAACATGTGTTTCTAGTGCTCCTTTCAATGAGAGGTTTACTGTCAAACTGTGCCAAAGTAACCAAATCGAGGACAAGTACAATTTGAGATCTGATGGTGGATTTAAGTGTTTCTGAAGAACCATAGTCAAACTGAATCACTGTCAGGTCAGAGACCGCTGAAGAACTCTTAGAGGAAACAGTGGCCCAAAGTTTGAGCAAAAGCTTCAGCCAAGACTGACGCTCAAGACTTCAGAAAGTTCTTCAGAGAGGCTTTTAGCTTGGGCAGCTTTAAATGCACTGGCGCTCTCTGTAGGGCAGAGTGTAAACTTTGTGGTTTTGCTATGTCAGAGGTTTTGTGCGCCCTGAATCCATAAGTCATGCCTTTTATAGCACAGTCCAGACACTGCAGCAGCCCTATTACTTTTCTTGAGTGCACTCATGTTAAACTGAAGAACATTTAATCTTAGTCCTTCATGATAACAAGCATTAAGTATCAAAAACTAGAGGCTTTTAAAGTAACGGGGGCCACGGCAGTGTAAGCACAGTGTAAAACAGGATTCACTCTTTTACACTGGTTTCACTTATGAAACACTTCCAGCACTACAGCATTAAATGTAAAATTTACAATAAATGTACAACCAATAAAGAAATAAATGTCACTGTACTCACAAAACACTGCTCTGCATGTGATTTTTAAAAAAAAAAAAAAACTAAAAAGGTAATATTTCATGACCCACAATTTATGATGCAAAGTCTCTAATGACCCCCCACTGTCTCCAGGGGGACTGTACCTGTAGCTTTGGATAAGAGTGTCAGCCAAATGCACCCTTTACCCTTTTTTTAAACATACTGTATGTTAATATGTTAATATGCAAGTTAATATGACTTCTGATGTTGAACATTCAACTGCTAAGAACATGACTTTAGGCCAAAAACGGTTCTGAAAGGCTTTTTTATGAAAAGCAGGCGACATTCTTGCATGGTGCATTAACAAGCTTCTTAAGCTCCGCTCTCGATTCTCCAGTTTAAGTAGGGAATGAGGGCAGTTCGACTCTTGTGTCTTGAGGCAGGAGGCCCCTGCATGTACATGCATTTGTGGGCAACATCAATAAAGAGAGCTCAGACTGGTTATGGATGAGGGCTGGAAAACTAAAATGATCAAAAACATAACAGTCATGAACTGACTACAATGAGAAATAGTGACTGATACTTATTCTGAACGTGTCAGAGCTGTTTTATCAAACTCTACCTTAGTAAAGGTTGAAAGTTGTGGTGAGGTTTATACCTATGAACCACACTCTACATATTTTGAAGACATGTAAGAGCATGTTGGCTGTGCTTCTCACTGATCTTTACTTCAGACTGCAGACTGTGGAGGTTCTCTGAAACCACACACTAAACTACTCTGCACTTTACTACCAAAGTCGTTACTCCTGACATTATGTATCCTTTTCAGTAAATATATATCAGGTTTGTGCCATCAATAATTGAACTGCGTATATTTAGGACTGCCAAATAACTGGGTTTAATTCCACGATTGAGTAGTTAATGGCAAACTACTCCTGTTTGTCTTATTTGCCTAACTACAGAGAGACTTAACATTCGCATTTATGAAAAGGCTATTTGGTGTCTAAGCATTATTAGTTACAATATCAAAGCCAAACAAATGTTACAGTACTTCTACTTCTGCATATCATTTTCCACATAATGTATTTAGGCACATTATTATGGCTTTTGTTGTGTGATATTCAGCTGCTAAAACTTGTCTTTAGGCCAAAAACATTTTTTTATTATTTTTTGAAAGGCAAGTAAGCTTGTTAAGTTCCATTCTTGATTCTCCAGTTTAAGCAGGGAATGACTGTATTTGACTGCTGTGTCATGAGCCAGAAGCCCCTGCATGCACATGTGTTGCGTACATAAGGTTTGTGGCATGAATAATTGCACTGTATGGCAATAAAATAATTTGTTTAACAGGGCTACCAACTAACTGTGATTCATTCCATTTGTTTTATCAGCCTAAACTTGCCCATTAATAGAGACTTGCTTCCATTCATTACAGCGGATTATTACTTTAACAATGACGTTGTTTTTATTGTGTCAAAGCAGCACACTGCTGATAGAAATGTATATTAATTTAGGCTACAAAAGGTCTTGAAAGGTTTTTTATGAAGGGCAGGTGCATTAACTGGCACGGTGCATTAACAAGCTTATTAAGCTCCGCTCTCGATTCTCCGGTTTAAGTAGGGAATGAGGGCAGTCGACTCTTGTCATGAGGCAGGAGGCCCCTGCATGTGTTTTTGGAGGACATCAATAAAGCGAGCTCAGACTGGTTATGGATGAGTAACACTGGCTGCATGTTTCACTCAGTAATCGTACACATGTACATGGTCAATAGTTCCAGTTCATACTTGGTTGTAGCCCCTCACTCTTGTTTAAACAGCTTGTGGATTCTTGTTTCAGTGGAGGCTCTGGAGGGGAAGTGGAGCTTTCCTGTTTCCTATTCGAGTTTGTTTACCAGTTGTTGATGTAGCCAGAGGTCTTCCCACCAGCTCTATGTGCAATCTACTGAAGCTATCACTTTAAAAGGCATTTAAAGGCTGTATCTGACTGAGTTACACTTGTAGACTGTATGGTAACATAAAGTGCGCAAGCGGCAGGGCTTCAGCCTGGACTCCTAGAGGAGTCCTGGAAGAATTTGGTTAAGGTTCCCTGATCTGTTTTTGAACATGAATTGTGCAGAACTGTAAACACATACAGATTCTAACCAAAGATTCCAACCAAAGACAATCAGTAAAATGGGGCATAGAGTGCGGTAGAATGTTGCTGTGTATGTAAGTGGAAAATGCTTGGCATGTTTTTAACGAAGTGAAACCTACTCAGAGTAAAGTTTGCTTCCTCTGTTCAACATTTTATTTCATATATGGTGTGTTTTTGGATGCAGAACACAAAACCAGTTTGCATCCCCTTACTACTTACCACTTCTTTCTGTGTCCAAGAGGTGACCGTGCGAGTTGAACCACTGGACGTTTGGAAAAGGGTCACCAGTGACATTGCAGTCGATCAAAACACAGTTGCCCTCGCGGGCAATGATCTGGCTGATTGTGGTGAGCACCATGGGGACCGAGCCTCCATCGGCCGCGCTCAGGCTTTCGCTGCTGTTTGCATCCGCCAGCGAAAGGTTCAAGGCCCCTGCGGTGCAGATGCCGAGAACAGACACTAAATAAATCAAAACGTATCCGTTTACCCCTCCCATTTTGCCTTCACCAGCTTCTGGACCAGCCCCTGAGATAAAATGTCATTCCACCAGAGTCTTCATGTCACACTGACAGGTTATCTGCAGGTGGCCCAGTAAACAGAACCTGAACTCCTGGTGGTTGGAGTCTTTTGTTCTTCAGCAGCTTCACTGCAATAAGAGAGAAAAAAAATAAATCAATCAACCATTATTACGGTCAGCAACTCATTTTCCCCTTCAGGCATTCAAGGTTTTTTCAAAAACGGCACTTATCACGAACAGTGTAAACACACAAGAGGGCTTTAAAGTGGCAAAATAGGGATTAAGAAACATAAACAAAGGCACCATGCTAATTTACATCAACACTTAAATCCCCCACGTCAGTTAACAGGCAGAGCTTTCTAGACTGATAAACAAAACGTATCTCTCTCTCTTAAGAGCTTTCTCTCCGTGTCTGTCTCAATAACTTTGTCTCATTCTCTCAAGAGCTTATTCTCTCCCTCTCTATTAAGATATTTCTCTCTCTCTCTATGGAGAGCCATCTTTCTCTCTTCCTCTCCATTTAAAGATCTTACTCTCTCACTATTAAGAGCTTTCTCCCTTTCTGTCTCTATTAAGATATCTCTTTCTCTCTTTATCCATTACGATCTCCCTCTGTCTCTCTATTAAGAGCTCCCCTTTTTCTCGCTATCTGTCTCGCTATTACGATCTCTTTCTCTCTCTATCGAGATATATTTTTATAGAGAGACAATCAGAAACTATGTGTCTGTCTCTCGCTATTAAGACCTCTTTCACTCTATCAAGATTATCTGCCCTCAATTCCCCAAGCACTTATAAAGCATTTATAAACAAATAACAATCCAAAATAACCCATAGCTGTAATCTAGGACTGGAGACAAAAGCAGAATTTATGTCCTCTACCAGAAATACCGCAGGGCTAACGGTGCGATTCTCCTCTCCTCCGGGCTGTTAGCTGTTAGCAGTTCACACCACATACCGGCGTTTGGGGCGTTCATTCCCGCATATAAACATTCCAAGACCACTGTTCAGGGCACGGAGATTAAAACAGACTTAAACTGACTCAGAATACGCAATTTTGGCTCGTAAAATGGCTTGTTGGCTTGTTCCGTATAAACTAGCTGAAGCTAGCTCCGGTTAGCTAGTCAGCTGATAAGTGAAAAAAGAGCGTCTCGGTTTCTACTAAACAGCTCGTTTTTCACTAATATATTTCCCATACCAAATAAAGAAAGAAAATGAACACCAAGCCCACTAAATATCCCCAGATAAAGCGATACTAGTCCTCCAACATCACGGGGAGGCTGTAAAACCCAGGTAGACCCGCAGATGAAGAGAGAGATGTCGGTTTATTTTCTAGTCCAGATCCTGCTAGCGTTTGTCGTCGACTGACCCTGGCCTAAAAACCAGCTGTCGTAGAATATGGATTAAAAAATAGCAATTTTACTCACCACATCATCTGCCGATTGTGTAATGTTTGGTTTTTGCCTGAATCTGGTGCTAAAAACTGCGGTTAACGGCAAAAATCCAGCTCTGAGAACAGATCACCACATTTCAGCACACACTCACTGTGGGGATCGGCGTAACTGTAGCTCTATCATTCCTCCCTCTCTCGCTCTCTCTCTCTCTCTCTCTCTGTGTGTGTGTCTCTCTCTCTGTTGGTTTCTATTTCTCTCTATCACTCCTCTCTTCGTTTCTGTCTGCCTCTCTCTATCTTTCTATCTCTATTTTTGTCGCTCTCTCTCTCCCTCTCTCGCTCTCTATAGGTCTCTCGATCTCTTTCTGTGTGTGTGTGTGTTTCTATTTCTCTCTATCACTCCTCTGTTCGTTTCTGTCTGCCTCTCTCTATCTTTCTATCTCTGTTTCTCTCTCTCTCTCTCTGAATCTGCATTCCTGGAACTCTTTCTATTGAAAAACGACTTTGCTTTCCCCTTTCCTCCCTGTTTTAACTGAATAAGCTGATAAGTGACAATATTACCTTTTTTGCTTTTCTGCTGTGTGATGTGTTAATTTGTACGGTTTTTTGTGTGCATGGAAATAAGTATAAATACAAAATATAAGTAAATATAAGGAATAGTTCAGTCAATAGTGATAATGTTGCAGCTGAAGGTGCAGCCATGGCTGATAGGAGGAGGCCCAAGGTCATCATGCCTGGCACTGGGCTGTAGAACTGAGCTCCATCCAGTACCTTTGGGATGAGCTGTGATCCAGAACCATCAGTACCTGACCTCATTAACTCTCACAGATGTTCCAGTATCTAAGGCAGTGGTTAGGTCTCTTAACTACTGAATTTAGGTGGCCCCTCACTTCTGGTGAAGGACATTCTTAATGCTTCAGCAGACCAGGACATTTTGGACACTCATGCTTCCAGTTTGGGGAAGAACCTTCTCTATTCCAGCAGAACTGTGTCCCAGTGTTCAAAGCAGCTCCATAAAGACATGCTGGAGGAGTTCAGTGTGGAAGAACTTGACTGACCCACACAGAGTTCTGACCTCCAGGGATGAACTGGAATGGAGATTGTGATCCAGACCTTCTCGTCCAATCAGTGTCTGATCTCATAAATGCCACAGAATGAATGAACCCAAATTCCCACAGAAACTCCAAAATCTTGTGGAAAGCCTTCCAAGACGAGTGGAAGCTGTTATTGCTGCAAAGGGGGACCAACTCCATGTTAAAGTTTATGGATCTGAATGCAACGTCATTAAAGTCCCTGTTGGTGTGATGGTCATACCTACATCTGAGGAAATTATGGCTGATCAGGTGTCTCAGGATTAAGGAGATAAAAGAAGAGGATGGTAGCAGTTATAGTAGCACAGACACTGAGGCCTGACGTGCAGAATGGAGTTAAAGTCAAAGTCACGTCAAACAGTGAAAACGTAACCTAGAAAATCCAGATGCAGTTTGTCTAACGTTGCCAGAGTCCAACATTAAAGCTGTGCGGAAACATGCAGCGACCTTCCAGCTATAGAGCCTTCCTTTCAGAAACCTGACCTGATGTAATGTGGACACTTTCCATGTTTAAAAACAGAAGGCTTTATGCATTTGATCAATCAATGAGTGCAAAAAAGGTCTCCAGACTGGAAGGAGGCGGCGGGTACATGCTTTCAAATATAAACTCGAGGAAACAAGTGGGTCGATGAGAGTTTACCCAAAATAGCATAAAGACTGGGCGGCCGAGTGAACTATACATAAACACTTAAACTGAGTACTATATACAGTCCTGTCTCTGTCTCTCTCTTTAAATCCATTGATCACACACACACACACACACACACACACACACACACACACACACACACACACACACACACACACTGTATCCAAACATACAGATGGCACAATCTCAAATTCCTCATTCAAATCAGAAAGAAATATGGTGGTTAGGGAGAAGATCAGGCCACAGAGAGAGAGAGAGAGAGAGAGAGAGAGAGAGAGAATGCATTTTACATTCAAAGGTGCGAGTTTGTGGAGACATTTGCAGAAACATTCTAAGCAAAATCATCAAACTATAAAATGAGCAAAACCAATACATTTATTGAATCAATTCAAAACCGTATAAACTTCATGTAGCAGGTTAGTAAGTGTTATCTAAACATTCTAAAACTTCATCTCTCCTTTAACATTTCTATTTTCTCTATTAGTTATTTCCACTGTAACACATTCTCTTATATTTGTTATCTTGTCTCACGTTTTATATATTATTCATTC
>JBBPDB010000011.1:2499422-2511649 GCA_037974465.1 Brachypetersius altus
CAACTTAGGGTTAAGGGTCTTGCTCAGGGACCCAGTGGTGGTCTGCTGAAGGTAGGATTCGAACCCATGACCTCTTGTTCTGGAGGCAAGTATCCTACCCACTGAGCCCCTGCACCCCTAGTTGCTCACAGAAACAAAATTCTAAAAATTTCATTCAATATTCATTCGCCGGTGAGACTTTTGATTTCGCCGCTAGTTTTTCAGTGAAGCAGCGAATCTGAAAAACTAGTGGTGAAATCAAAAGTCTCACCGGCAAGAATGAATATTGAATGAGTTTTGTTTGATATTAGGGAAGTTTTGTTTGAACATTTTGGCACAAATCTGATTCCATAAAAATTAAGGTCCAATTGCAAAAACAGAACACTATTGTACCATTTCTCAGGCTTTTTTAAAGCAGAAAAGTACAGCTTCAATGATATTGTAAAATTAATGAAAGGGAACAATTATGGTACAATTATGTTCCTTAAGCAAAGTTTACTTAGAACGTATCCTTGAGGGCTCCGTACCAGGGACAGTGCTTTCCTATGCATGAAAGTTATATAAATGTCTAAGTAATTTATTAAATGTGAATTTGACAATACATTTTGTGGATAATCGTTTCATATCCATCAATGTAGAGAACAGGTCTTAAGGGCAAATGTATCATGAAATTCTATTATGTTTTAGAAGGCATTGGTTTACTAGGGAATGCTACTGCATCATTAAAAGACTAGACGTTGTGCTGCATTAGAACTTAGTGACCCTTCATCTCAATGTGATATGAGTCATTGAGAAACTGCTGCTGCTGGGATGCTATAATACTTTGCAGAGTCCTTCCTGGCTGCCGGTCGTGACGCACATCTCCATCTGGCCTCTCTCTGGGCTGTAGGCCGCTGTGGGAGGGTCATGCAGCCTCTTCTGGAGCTCCTTCATCCACGAGATCAGCTCAGGGATCCTGAGGGTAAATAGAAATAAAAACACGTGTTAAACTTTAGCTTCTACCCAACACAAACTCAGCCAGACCAGTGAGGTAGTATCCTCAATATTTAAAGAACCATCAAAAATAAATAGAAATACTGCAGACTTAGCTCTGGTGCATTTTCTTCACTCTTGAAATGCCGATAATGAAATATGTGTGACTGAAACATAACTTTGGGACAAGGAATGGTAGAATACTAGTGAATTTATAGAGAGGTGGGCACAGTAACCTAAACCCTTAAAACAGCCCCCACTGTTCTGGGGAATAGCTTCTAGACAGTCCTGAGATTCAAACCCATGACCCTCTGATCGCAGAGGCAACTCCCTACCCCCAGGACACCAGCCACCCCAGAAGCAGCTCAGCAGAGAAGAAGTTAATGAGTGAAATGTAACAGAATGAAAACGGGACGACTTTAGTCACACATTTACTTGAGTAGAAGCAAACAGTTGGAAGAAAAGATCAGGCGCATTTACCCATAAGAGCCAGAATACTGCAAAGCCCTCGTCATCATGGTCTCATCGAATGAGATTGATTCTCCATTCTTCACTTTAATGGTGGCGGAGTGGAAGGGGAAGGTGCTGGGGTTCGGGGCCCCGCCAGCGAGAGAAATGAGGGACGGGGGGGAGCGCTGCTGGAGCTCCGCTGGACAGGTGGAATGGACAAAAGACAAGGAATGAAAAAGGAACACCTTTTTATTTTCATTCAAAAATTTTCTTTGGAATTTAAAGAGGGGAATTTAATTCAAGCCATTTTTGAAGACCCTTGAGGTCTGATCTACTTTCTAACACTACTTGGGCACCTATTTCTGTCTGTCCTCTCATGTAAATGATCTGCCTGCAGCCTGGTGGAATAACACGACACGAGTCGCTGGAGCATGACTTACTCAGAAGGCGGATGGGGGACGGCTTCCGGGCGGCGCTCACAGCTGTCAGAAACCTAGAGTAGTTCATGATTCCTGCAGGGAACAGTTAATAAAGCAATCATTAAAACAATACCTACAACATATCCCTCACTAAAAGATCTATAATCATTTCTCTACGATTACAAAAGTCTTATGATAAATTCAAACAAATGCTATAGATATATTAGGTTGAAAGCAAAGGAACTATACAATGTTTTCCAACATTGAGAAGAGATCTATGATCACTTATCTAAGATTTAAAATCACTTCTCTGAGATAAAATCTGATAATGAATTCAAACAATTGTTATAGTTGACTACAGAAAACTAACATGTTATAATATATGCACTTCCAGTCTAAAGTTATAGAACAGCCCAGTGTTTCAAGTTTTATTTTTTTTTATAGAAATTCAAACAGTTCAAGTCCAATGAAATGGTAGAAAGGACAGCGTTGAACTGCGAGAGGTTTAAAAATTAAGGTTAAGGTTACCCAGAAGTGAAACTGAAGAGACTTTGAACCGCTTGAATTTCAATACAAAAAAACCCTGAGAAAAAAATGGGGTGTTCAAAAACTTTTAACCAATAGTGTATCTATTTTCTAAATATTATATACTAGATGATTACATACTATTAGAGAATACAACTATGTAGATAATATACTATTATAGGATAGGACTATATACATTTTATGGGTACAAAAGATTAAAGACTATAAAATCTATAGGGAATTAGAGCTGTCAGTGCAACAGATTCCAGTAAACACACCATATATAACAGGTACAACTGTTTGGAGACAGACTAGAGAGGATATAAATGATTTTCCACATGCAGATTATTGTGTAACTGTTAATTAGTAACGTAACTGGGCTCATTTTGATTGTTAAATTAGAAGAGCAAGTCCATTTTACCCCCAAGAAAAACACGTTTATTATTACTAACCTTGAGTATCTCCAGGTCTCAAACGCAAAGGCTGCCGGTTAGTGTAGTTCATGGTCACGTTCTACAAATAAAGAAAACCAACAAGTTGGACTACATTACCCAGAGTCTGGTGGGAACAGACTTTGCTTAGTGTAAACCGGTTCAGGTTGATGTCTAGTTTGGGAATTTATGCTAAACTAGGGCAACGAAAGAGCGTTTGACGGTCTACCTTGTATTTTTCTTCATTTTATTATAATCGTAGTTGCTGGTTTGGCGACCCCACCACTGCTGTTTATGTGGGAGTTTTTGATTGCGGCTGGCTTGTTCAGTTAGCTTGCTTGCTAACACGGAAACGAGTGAAAAACTCTTCTACAAGAGAGAGAACAGGAGATATCGGGTTTATTTTGTGGAGCACGGCTACAAATGTGGACCGACTAAGTGTCCATAAAGAAAACACCCATGGGGAAAAGGAAAGATATGATTCATCCAAGGTTCCTCGTGGGTAAGTGCTGGAAATACGCAGTGGAGTTCAGAGCTACCTATACGACATATGGACAAAAGTATTGGGACGCACATGTGTATTTTTAGGGTTTAGGCCAGGCCTTTTCCCTCCACTGAAGGGCAGTCTTAATGCTTCTTGAACAACGCCATGTTTCCAACTTTGTGGACACCGTTTGGTGAAGAGTTTTTTTATTCCAGCATGACTGTGCCCCAGTGTTCTTTTCCCCCTCCCTAGTACTTTGGGACCCGTGTCTCTGCAGCACTGGAGAGTTATGGTCTTGCCTGTATAAGATGTTTAATGCTTTAACTGTTTTCCAGAGTGCTTTACAGGCAGGTTAAAACAAATATTTTTAAGTAAAAGTAATACCGCTTATGTGGATCAGTTTCCAGGACTGAAGTTCAAATTCAAAGTGTTGGGGAAACTAGATTAAGTGGTGCAACATCTTTTATTCGTCTGTATAGCATTTACTACTTAAAACCCTCAAGCCCGCTTGTCTTAACTACTAGGTAATTTGGTGGTTTAGAGGGTCGGCTGAGGGATTTTATGGTGGTTATTTTGCTGTCTGCCTCACTGTGATGTCTTTTTTTTCTCCAGGGGATGAGGATGACTTTGGTGCCCACAGGAAGAAACACAAGAAGCACAAGAAACATAAGAAGAAGCATCATCGTGACGATGGGCACAGCTTCTCCTCGGAGGCTCTAGAGTCTGACTCCAGCATCGTCCTTAAACCTCCACAGCTGAAGCTGAAGATCAAATTAGGAGGGCAGACTCTGGGCACCAAGAAGTCAGTGTTGAAATCTGTACAATCTCTAAACCTGCACTAGAAATTCGCATAGTGATGTTATGGTCCTCTCCGCAGCCCCAGCCCTGTAAATATGTTTCTTTCATTCTGGTTTAGTGTCCCCACCTTTACGGTGGTACCGGAGGCACTGCGATCCATGTCTCCTCTTGTTGTGGACAGTGATGACGATGATGATTCTGATGATGATGACGATGATGAGGAGCCCTCAGAGGGAGTTCCCATTGAGCAGTACCGAGCCTGGCTGGGTGAGTTTCAGTCTTAATGAGTGAGCAAACCTTTACACTGAGACCACTCTGCACTTTTTCTCTGGCCCTAGTTTACATCAGTTAATCCAAAACATTATAGTATCCTTTCACAACTAGTCCATTGTGTTTTAAAGCCATTCCTGACCAAGCTGAATCTCTACATTTCTTTTTGTTCTTCCCATTGTAACACATTTTCCAGATGAGGACAGTAACCTGGATCCTTCTCCTTTGCCGGACATGGACACGGATTCGCTTGTGGACGGTCCCATGGATGAAGAGGAAAAGTGGCTTGACGCACTGGAGAAAGGAGAACTGGATGATAACGGAGAGCTCAAGAAAGAGATAGATGAGTCTCTTCTCACTGCCAGACAGGTATTTTGGACGTTAGAGAATATAACAGTAATACATATAAGTATTCCTGACTCATGACCTGTAATGACTGACTGACATGACATACTGTGGTTATTCATTGCTGAAAAACAATATACCACTTTTTTTTTTAAATAAGATATAAATGCTCTGACTAAGTGAATCACAGTTGAAGACATTTTGATTTCAAAATTTCTTCTGTTTGCCCCCAACAGAAAGCTCTGTTGCACAAGCAGCAGATCCAGCCTCTGCTGGAGTTGCCTATGGGCTACAAAGAGAAGGAGATGACGGCTGAGATGCTGCAGAAGCGGGAGGAACGAGCCCGTAAGAGGCGCCTGCAGGCAGCTAAAAAGGCGGAGGAGAACAAGAACCAGACGATTGAGAGGCTCACCAAGACTAGCAAGTCCAAGATCAAGAGCATTAAAGAGCGAAAGTCCAAGCAGACTCAGGTGCCCATGGTGCGATACTCAGATTCCGTCCAAGGGATGGCCATCTCTTTCCCCGCTGGCGTTCTTGCTCCGGCCCCTACTCCTCCACAGCCACCCCCTCCTGCTCCTGCGAGCTGTGGCGTCTCTGGTTGCTCCAACCTGAAGAAATATTCCTGCTCTAAGACTGGCGTCCCGCTCTGCAGTCTGGACTGCTACAAGAAGAACTTGTCACTTGTGGAGAGTGCGGCTTGATGAGCTTTAATAATAGCCCTCTGAAACAGGGGTAGGCAACTGCTTCTGCCCAGAAACACCTGGTTCATTTCTCCAGTTAATGGTCAGGTTTAGTGAATGTGTTTGAGGAGAATATACCATATGCTGGACACTGGCCCTCCAGGACCGGAGGTGCCTACCCCTGCTCTAAAGTCTTTTTGTTGTCAGCATCATGCCCATGTTACGAACTCCTGTAAGTTAAATGAATATTTCTCAAAGATCAGAGCACACAGTCACAGACTGGACAAGGACGTTTCAAAGCCAGTACCTTTTCTTCTCTCTGTTTTCTGCAGAATGCTGCTGGATCCCGTGAACGGCAAAGTCCTTTAGCAGTGAGAATATAAACGTACATATATGTGCGAGGCTTAGGCCACACTGTGGCTACACTGAAAATAAAAGGTTTGTTTCTGTCTAAAAAGACAGTTAAACTGTCTGTCTTAATATTTTATACTAAGTAATAAATTGTCAATGTAATGCTGTTGATTCAACTTAATACGAGAAATCCAGAAATTATAGCACAGACTATAAGCAAGTACAGTTCTTACCTTACTAAGATGTTCTCTTGAATATGATCCCTCTGTTGTGTTTCAGGGTCTGTTTCCCTGAACTGGCCTCCTAAACTATCTGGTTACTGCTGGTGGACTTCACTATACATTACTTCCTTAGACTGTGATCCGTTAACCGCATTTATTTCCTTAGGTTAAAAATAAATGAAGACTAGTAACTATTTGTTTTAGTTCCTTTAAATTTTAACTTCATGCAGGTCACAAAGAGAAACCAGACTCTGATCCGGGACTCATAGACTTCTGGAAATGTTCCTCATAACCTTGTGATAAAAGACAGGAATGAAAGTGAAGTCTTATCACGCGACTCAATCATGTCCAGTTCCATGTAAAGAACACAGTGGAACTGATGCAAAAGTAAACCTTGAGTTAAATGTATTTATTTAGTGCGTGTCTGAAGCTTTTGTGTGCAATTCATTTGTGTTTTGACTTCTTGACTGAAGATGTTCTTTATTTTTGTAAAAATCGATGAAATAAAGATTGTTATAAGGTAACATGTCAAATCGCTTTGTCTTTATTTCACACATTTGATGTGCACTTAAAAAGACATGTTATAAAGATTTCGTACAAAACACGTGAACTGCTACATCTTCCATAAACAAACACGTCCCCTGTATCACAGAACACTGCAGGTGAACGTTGGTGTAAGGTTTTTACTGCATGTGCATAAATATGGCAAGCCATTCAATTCCATTTGGTCCTGTTTGATAAAAAGTCAACTTGGTAAACAACAAAGAAAGAAAACAATGTACATGACCATGAGAAACTTGGTTTCTCCAGAACAGCAGCTTTTACTCAGCTGTTTTGGTTTCATTGGACTTTAAAGAAATCCTGTTTTTTTTACCCTATTGTCTTATTTGCTGCATAAGGCATGTTTGGCACTTTTCCCAGTCCACAGACTGAACTCACACTATATAAGACGGACAGATGATGAAGTAGTGTGGGCAATATGAGGTTTATCATCACTGTTTTAAATTCCGTCACAATGTGCATTTCTGAGCCGGTCGCAGATTTCATCAGTACTCGGAGAACACTGATCAAGCGCTGAATTCCAGCACAGCATAATTAGCTCATTTTTAACATGAACTGTTTTGTTGAAGAAAAGAATCCAGGTTGTATAAGGTTAGGCTGGGGACAAAATTTTCCAAATATCATCCACCTTTATACGAAAGGAATTTCCAGCTGACTGCTAATAAATAGTCGTATGGAAAAATTAGCGTTTTTGATTTGTGAAAACACATTTACTACAGAACATAATGAGCTTATATTGTAGAAATGATTTTCTGCACATTTTCGCACTCCCCTATTTGTTGTTTCACCATTTTGTAAAAAAAAACCCATACAAAGTATGAGGCATACTGTTTGCACAGGCCACATTTTGTTGTTTTGTCCCCTATAGTGTGTTACATTTAAGAAATAAACCGTAAACAGGTCCTCTGTTCTTTTCTAAATGTGTAAAAAATGATGGGCAGTGGGAAATTATCATATAATGCAGATGCAGCAAATAGATATTAGGTTGCAAAGCACTGAAGTATTTCTTAAGTCACAAACTTGAACATGTAGAGAGCTTGTCACCATCCCTGATACCTTCTTGTGGAAGAGTCCAACCACAACTGGCCTCACTAGCAACAGCCAGAAGCCCCAGAAGCCCTTGGCTGGTTGGATCAGATGCACTGGCTTTAGCTTGTTAGCACAATGCTGGAATGCTACTGTATGGAAAGGAGGCCTCCGGGATAAGGCTTGGTGACCACTGGTGTACAAAGCTACTGCACATGTAACCAAACGTGGAGGTAAGTTTTCTCACAACAGTGAGTGAATCTCTTCAGTTTCCTCTACAGCAATGATTCCCGAACTGGTCGTGGAGTACGTCCTGTCCGCACACTGTACACACTCTACCCCTTAATCAGTTCTTGAGCTAAAGTGGGTGTATAAACACAAAAATGTGATCATTCTGTTATACGTTAACACACCACAGCACACAGTGTGAAATTCTTCCTCTGCATTTAACTGGATGGCCTGCTGGTTAGGGCGTTGGCCCTGCAATCAGAAGGTTGTGGGTTCATATCCCAACTGCTAGTGTCACCACTGAGGTACCCTTGAGCAAGGTACCGTCGCCACACACCTTAAATTAAACCCATTCACCAAGTGAAGCAGCAGGCAGCCAGGAACACAGCGTCTGGGGAGCAGAGTGTGAGGATGTTACCTTACTCAAGGATACCTCAGTGGTGTCACTAGCAGTTCGAACCCACAACCTTCTGAGCACCAGGCCACCAGCCGATCCCGTGCAGAGAGTACTCCAGGGCCGATTTGGGAAGCACTGTTACAGAGGAAATACATGAGTTTGCAGTTTTGTCCCTAAGCCTGTTAGCTTTATTCTGCCCTTTTTGTGAGTACAGCACAATCTGAGGTATGACTGTTGAGACTTTTCAGACACATCCGATGGTCTCTCAGACAGAGAGAGGCCACACAAGGCACTGGCTTCAGGATAGGTTTGTCAGCTTCCCACAATTCAGTGACTGGACTATACATCTGCTCTGAACCCAGCAGTGACTTTCATTAAGTGCCAAAGCTGATTTCAGCCCATTGTTCCTTCTCTATTACTATAAACAACTAGGCCTGAATTAAGGCAGAGAAAGTTTCCAACACGTTGTCCTCATTAGGAGCCCTTAATCGACGAAGAAAACATTTCACATCGCTGTGAGCGCTCCTCGATCACAGGTAGAGCTGGGCTTCGTACTCGGAGTTCCCCTTTGCAAGGACATCACACGGCCAACCCGAACGACAGCCTGAAGGCCATCTCCACCGGCACCTCCGCCACGGAGTCATGGAAACACACGTAGAACTCCTGAGGTACAGGTTCGAGAACCATCCGCCTGGAACACAACACAAGAGCTGACAAATGTGATGTGGGAAATCTACACTGATGTTGTTCCATGTATGTGGTCACACAAAGGAGCAAACGCGAGTGATTTATGCTTTAATATTTACAGATCAAAGCACAATACCGGTGTGTTTGACTCCTGAGCGACCGCAATGAGTGGCAGGTATGTAATGGAAAAATGCAGCACGTACTGCGTGGAGACAGAGGCAGCGGACTGATAAATGACTGCACTTTCTGCTCCTGGTTTGGGTGAGAGGCCCAGCTGCAGGTGATCTGAGCTGCACTCAGACCTATTTACCTTTCCTTCTCTCTAGATTTATCAGTGCAGACAACAAACCGCCCACGCCGCCAGTTCAGCAGCAATTTAACCGAGACGGAAAATTGCTTCAAGCTTTCTGTCAATTTAAAATCCTCACACAAAGGAATATTTGAGGTTATCCCAGCAGATCCCAGACTCATCACAATTACAAATAATTTAGTAATACTCTATTTATTACTGTATCCACTAAACTAGACTAGATCTGGAGTATAGAAATGAATAGAGTGAAATGTACCCAATAACCCAGTAGGTCATGGTGGGAGGAGGCTTCTTTTGGTCGGTCCAGTTCTCAGGTTTGCACTGGAACAGAACGCCGTGTTCTTTAACGGGGCCGAGCCCTCGGGAGGCCTGCGGCCTCTCAGCTCCTCGTCTCTCCTGATAATACGCCGCCACACACAGAGGGAGAACATGCATATACGTTAATAAGAACAAGAATTACAAGACAGTACTGCAGAGTTACACACACTAACAAAAGCACAGCTATAGTACGTGTTGCACTACAGACCTTTTATTCTCACGCATAGACCAACTAAACACTTCTGGTGCAGATACCTTGTATCTACACTCACTGTACATTTTATCAGCTCCACTTATCATGTAGGTATGTTTGTAGTCTATTTCTCTGCATCGTTTGTTAGCCAGCAATGATAAGGGCCCCCATAGAGACAACACTGTTTGGGTACTGGATGTTAGTGGCATGTTTTTGAGTGGATCCCACACAGCAATGCTGCTGGAGTTTTCAGCACTGTGTTCTTACTGTCCACTTTAGTAGACACATCTAACCTGTTGCTCCACCCTGCAGATGTGAGGTTACTAGTGACAGTCTATGTGATGCTGTACAGTGTGTGTGTTAGTCATCCGCTAGTCCTTCAGTGGTGGTCAGTTTCTCGCCACAGGACACTCTTGGGTGGATATTTTTAGTTGAAGTGAAAGTGACCATTTGTCATACGTGAACACACCACTGCACACAGTGTGACCTCTGCATTTAACCCATTCACCAAGTGAAGCAGGGGGCAGCAGGAACACGGTGCCCGGAGAGCAGTGTGTGTGGGACGGTACCTTGCTCAGGGTACCTCAGCGGTGCCTTCTTGGGAATTGAACCCGGACTTTCTGGTCGCAGGGCGAATGCCCTAACCACTAGGCTACCAGCTGCCCCATTCTCAGCTCAGCAGTGTGTTTGAAAAAACTCCAGCAACACAGCTGTGTGTGATCCGCTCCACAACATAAACAAACACACACGCAAGCATTTCACTACCATGTCATTATTGCTGAGCTGACAATAATGCTCACTGGATTTCCTGAGGGGTTCTTGATCGTTGATGAAAGAGATGATGCAGCAAAACGGACTAAAGTCTGTCATTGTGAACTACAAAGTGCACCTATATGTTAAGTGGAGCTGATAAACTGAACTATAAGTGAAGATACAAAGTAAGTGGACCTAAAGAAGTGCCTAGTTGGTGTACAGTACTGTGCAGAACGATCAGGTCAGAACAGTTTACATATATTTATCTATAGCTGCTTAGGAATATGTAGCTCCTGAGTGGCACAGCCATCTAATCCAGGTCTTGGGAGTGCCGGGCTGAGCACAGTTTGGTAGCTCCCATCTCAAACGCTCACTAATTCTGGCGAGTAAAAGGTGAGATGAATTGGGTGTGTGTTTGTGAGAGAAATCACCAAATTATGCAGGACACTGGACCCCCAGAACCTGAGTTGGGCAACAGGGCCATTATTACAAGTTTGACCCCTGATGGTAACACAGCCATTATCATAGTGCAGGTGAAAGTGTCCCAAATACAGTCTTACGTTACATAAGTGCACAAAAACACACACTGAATCGGTCAGTTCCAATTCGGCCCACTGTTGGCATTCATGTGACTTTTTCATCAATCTAAATCTAATCTAATCTTCTTAACAATTCTGGGTCCGTGGCAACAATCAAACAGCTATTCAAAATCAGATTTACTTCCAGGAGATTTCAGAAAACGAGGGAGAAAAAAGCAGCCAAAAGAGCTTTAGTGAAAAGCCTCTTTGTCCAGTGTTTATATCACCATTTTCCACCGAATCCTCGTCCCTTTTCTGGTTTACACCAAATAAACTTTCAGTGTGTGGCATTTGTCCGACTAGGTTTAAAGAGTCTTCATTCTTCAGTAAAGACAGAGGATCGTATTCTTGTTGTGCTGCTGGGATGTTAATGGATCAATTTAAGCTGCATTCTAAACTCACCTAATTAGCCTGACATATGAAGGATGATTCTCACTCTGTAATCTAAGCGCGATCTTTTGTTATCCAATGTTATGCTTGAGACAGTTTGATGAGATCTGGTAGTGATTCACCTGGTTAGGAGGCAAAATCTGCTAGTTCTTACCCAACCAGTCTGGCAGAAAGAAGTGCAGAGAGATTTCGCTGCTTACTTAGTGGATGGGAACTGATCATAAAAAAACATTTCGCTTGGTTCCTCTTTTTCTTGGCGTCTCCGTTGCATCGATTTCATTCATTTAATTCCGCTCCATCACCAGACATTCACCAGTATCACTGATTGAAGTGCTGATTCAGACAATGGATGATATAAGTTTAAAGTGGTAATTGTAAATACTGAACTTCCTCAGGGAGAGGTGTGGAAACTAAAAATGTTAATAAAATAGAAAATCGCTTTTTTGAACTATGCTGTAATCATTTAATGCTAATATATATTTCTAAGCAAATAAGCTTAACACCTGGATAAATTGCTTTAAAAATTTCTCAGGTGACCCAAAACTTTTGCACAGTACTCTACAGTCCCTCATGCAGCCTCCCGTACCCGGGGCGGCAGGCTCTGCTGGAAGGCGTGTCGGATGGACAGGCAGCAGTGGTGGAAGTTGCGGATGAGCTGAGGGTGGATGGAGCCGCTGAGCTGAGAAACCTCTCTGTGCGTGGGAGCAATGAAGATTCCCTGCACCGTCTCCATCAAAACATAGTGGAAGAGTGTGTTCTCCACCCCTGCTGTGAGCCTGAGACACACACACACACACACACACACACAAACACACACACACACACACACACGCCCAAACAAACACACATCCACACCCCCAC
>JBBPDB010000011.1:2562620-2582887 GCA_037974465.1 Brachypetersius altus
CAAGACTGATGAATGGTGAACGTCTGTCTCAGGCACCCAGAACATACACACACACACACACACACACACACACTCAGCCTGAAGCATAGACATTACTGCTATCACAGTTAAGACTGTGTACAAACACACAGGAAATAGCTTGGCATCGTGGTATAATGTTTAAGAAGATTTTGCAAAGGCAAATTTCACCCTGCCATGATTTCTTATTGAAGAAGTTAAACCAATGACCTGAAGGGATCCATGATGTAATATGTTATAAAAAGTAGTATTCAATCCTCAGTCCATACAGAACCTGAGCTCAAAAAATAGTTGTTTCAATGTCAGAAAACAAAAGCAGCTTAACCCCACCCTTTCATAAAGTTAGGAAGTTGTTTTATTTTAATTTGCTGTCTGCATGAGGCACAACAAAAAGCTACCATTCAGTAGATCTGAGAGATCTGTGGTGGTGGGTCCAGCACAGTTTGTGCTGAATGGAAAGCTCTCCATCTGCGCTTAGGAAAACAAAACAGCACCTCTGATGTAGACCAGCACATGACAGAGGAGCAGCCTGGGCCTAATACAGCACAGGTGGGAACCGAAAACCACTCACCCTCAATGAGAACTCAGAGGAGTATAAAAGGTAGCCACCACAGGGAGTGGCCATCTCAACCCTATAAGTAATTGTATGTATTTTTCCTGTACTGACATATTCAAGCCCCGAGAACCTTGTAATGAAGCCACTTGCTTCTGCCGCATTCCTACCTGCCCCTTGCTCCTCTGTTTGCCTCAATGCTCCTTGACATACATGTTGCTCTGTTCACTTCAGCTTGCCGATCCATTCTTACTATTGATCACTATTGATCTAACCTTAAACTCTGTCTCCTGTATCTGAGTCTGGGGACTAAGGGGTGTTACACTAGAATGTATCAGTAGTAGGGCTCTGGTGAAGAATGATAGTAGTAGGGCTCCTCTACTATCATTGTGACCACTGGGCAAACCCTCTTACCTGCTTTTTACCACTCCTCTTCACAATTATATGTAGAGATTGTCAGCACTTTGCTTACTCCCATCCCTTTGAAGGATGTGTGGGGCCTTGAAACACCCTGTAGAACTCTGCAAATGTTGAACTCTGTTCTCCTTTGGTATTCATACAGCCAGCAAGATGCTGTAAGAATGGGCCATCCTGTATAAATCAGGAAAGATGAGGATTGGTTGGAAAAAGCCTTAGCTTTTAAGGTTTCTAGTCCATGTTGTGACAAGATCTTATTCCAATTAAACTTGGACAAATTCAGTTTTAACCATAAAACGTGTCATGGAATATGACAGCAACAATGTGACTCATTTGAAATCTAATTGTTTTACACATATATGTGTATACTGATATTTTCTCACTACTTGCTATGTCTGGGGTTGGTTTCCTTTCCCACTGTGAACATGTGACAGAGAGAAAATGATAGAGACCCATACTATCGATCAGGATGTGTTCAGAGAGAATTCATTAGGATGGTCGAAAGATCAGCCTCATACACAGTTGGCTGGATTTTGTTGGAACTGAACCCACCTGACCCTCATGAACAGCACCATCAGATAATCCTGTTTAGTTTGCTGATAATGGTACATCATGGACCTCACAAACAGATGTACTGTAAGTCTCAGCTCACATCAATATCGTAATACAAAACTGTTTAGGCTTGATAAGCATGCTTTAATTCAAGTCCCATCTTATTAACTATGTACAGTAAACCTCCACTTTAACAGCAGTTGCGGTTTCAATCCAATGCAGATTTTTTCTGAGAAAACAAACTGAAAATTGTTTGCTGATACCCCTACACTAACGCGGAAACTACAGATATCCTTCCTATTTTTTTGCTATAAAAATAGACATTTAAAGCAATTTTTTTTACCACAACAAAACAATGCGTGGGTGATCTTTGAAAGTAACTCTCACAGAAAGTGGGGGTTTACTGTAATTTGATCATGAAGGCCTTCTTTTGAAGTAAGAGTAAGTAGTGAAGTTTGAATGAAGCTTACATTATGCTTATGTATTTACTTCATGGTCAATTTAAGTCGTTTGACCACAAAGTATTCTGTGGTTCTGACCTACTGGTTAGTGGAGATAGCTTTTACATTTACATTTATGGCATTTATCAGACGCTTTTATCCAAAGCGACTTCCATTCTCTAACTACAGGGACAGTCTCTCCCTGGAGCAGCTTGGGGTTAAGGGTCTTGCTCAGGGACCCAGTGGTGGTGTGCTGGAGGCAAGATTCGAACCCATGACCTCTTGGTCTACAGGCAAGTATCCTACCACTAGGCCACCACCACCCCTTATAGTAATGTTATGAGGGACGTGGGGGCATGTTCTGATTTAGGACTCGAATGGCCTGAGGATAGAAGCTCCTCTTGAGTCTTTCTGTTTTGGCCCTGATGGTGCGGAACCTTCTGCCTGATTGCAGAAGCTGAAACAGTCCGTTACTGGGGTGGGACGAGTCCTTTAATGTCTGAACTGCTCTGGTCCATTGAAAGGTTCTTTAGGGAACCAAAAAGTTGATTAGTGGCCCTCTCTGGCACCCTTACTTTTACCGTGTAGGATTTGCTGTAGCATTGGCTAAAGCCATGTGTTGCAAACAGTTAACACCTTGTGTTATTTTAAGATGTATTATAATGTCATGTTGTTCTTTTTGTTGATACTTTAATCATAACATACAGCAGATTGGAAAACATTTTGCATTGTCTGTTCAAGATCATGTCAAAGTATTTCTCACAAAGATACAAAATCACTGTGTTTACTTGTGAGTGAGACTGACAAGCTTGATTTATGAAGCTGGGTGGTCAAACCTCAACATTTTTCAGAGCAGACTGCTTGAGACTGCTTGACCCCTTGGAAGTAATGAGGCTGCAGGTTGTGACCCCCAGTGTTAAAGAAGCTGGAGAGAAGGACTTTGGAGTGTTTGGTCATTATTTAACGCACCTGTACACGCAAAGTCAGTTATTTCAAAACAGGATTTGACATTTGACACTTATGTTTCGACAAAGATTCATGGTAAGCACTTAATGGTAACACTGACCTTTCTTCAGATTAGAAGAAAAGAATATGTTTATGTATGCCAGAAAAGGAAAGGGTGCAATAGACTATTTTAGAGAAGATAGATAAGATGAAAAGAAGAGAAGAGAAGAGAAGAAAAGAGAAGATGAACCTATTAAAATACTGTTTCCTATTCCTTAATATGCCTTAAATCTTTAGAACTGAATCATGCAGTTTAACTTTCTTGGCATCAAGTCACAACAAATTTATGAGTCATTGATAGCTATGACTGACAGCACTAGCAAATTATATATAAGATCATTGAAATGAATCATGTAAATTATCACTGCCTCCTATTTAATGTTACTTAAACTTGCTTAAGCTGTTAAAACACACCATTTTATAAGAAAAGGAATTCTGTATACCTATAGCGATACATATTAAAGCAAGATGGCTAGGTGGGTGGGTAAATAGTCAAATGGGTGAATAGATAGACGGATAAATACATGCAGTGGGTCATCATGCAATATGCATTTTCATTACTCTGTTTTAAAAAGCAGACGCTCAAACTTTAGTTGAGTTTCACAGCTGAACACAGAGTGACAGCCAGTGCCTGTGTGTGTCCTTGAAAGTGAAGGTTTTCTTTGAACACAAACTCTGTTTAGACTGTTTGTCCACAGAATCACATCGACGGTGGGGGGAAGAAGCTACAAAGTCACCGTTGCCCTAACCCAGAGCAGCCCACAGAATACCACACAAGGTGACAAAAACCGAGTCGATATTTTTCATACGGCTGAGGCTGCGTGTCACAAGTCCAGTAGTGCACAGCATTGTGCCTGGCTGGAAGAAACGGCGGAGTCCGCGGGGACACGGGGGTTAATTGATTCTGAACAGAGATGAGCAGAAACAAAACACATTCACAGTTAGTGTGTGGGAGTCCTGGTACACGGGCAAAAAAGGAAAAGAGATAAAGAAGCAAGTTGTCCTTGGGTGGGGGAATGAAACTAGATGTGAAAATTGGGGTCAATAGGTCCTGCAATAAGGAGGAAGGAGGTGGGTTTAGCTGGAGACTCTGCTCAGTTCTCATAGAGAAAGGTGAGGGTACACACATCATTCAATTCAGCACATCAGCGTTTATGCTGCAAAAAAGACAGGCCGATGACACAACTTTTAATTCTTTTTTATTCTTATATTTTTCAGTCGCACAGCTTGAATTCATTATGGTAGCACGAAAAGATCATGAATGAAAAACTTACATGTAAAATAAAAAGAAACAGTATTCTGACCTCCACATTTAGTCAAAATAGTAATCACAGCAATACCTATAATTATGAAGCAGAGATAGCAGACTAAAGAAACCGTCAGTGCCACTGGCATCGCCGCTTTTCTCATATTACATTGTTTGTACATCATTAGATTCCCTCTTGAAGCCACATGAGAATTTTTCCAACCCTGGTAGCCATGAAATCTAATCTAATCGCTCATGTTTCTGGCATTTTCTAATCAGTGCTATATTATGGACAAAACTTGTTGCTTTTTCTTTCTTTCCTGCTGTTTCTTCAAGTCTTCTCCAAGCAGTCCACATACATGAATGACAGTGAAGATACTGTAGTGCTCATATAAGTTTACCATGCAAAATGAAACAAAAAAACTGTAGCCATGTGTTTTTTAATGAATGAGAACATGCAGACTTTTAGACATGGGCGTCATCGCCATTCAATCTGAAGGGGACGTGTCCCCTTTACATTTAATAATTATTCATTTGGACCCCCCACATTTAACATAAAATATTAGTTCACCCAGCACTGCTGATCTTCAATCTTGAATTTTTCATGAAAGAATTCCACTTAATCCATAGGAGAATACACACACCACTGGAAATACAAAGAGAAATCCACTTCACTTGCATGCGGTGAGTTGGAGGCAAACCCGGAGTGGATTTCCAGTGGTGTGTGTATTCTCCTATCCATTAAGTGGAATGGATTCTTTCGTGAAAGACTCAAGATTCAATATTCAAGATTCAACCAGGGTTTTTCTAAACACACCAACCCCCTAAAAGGAACGAGACTTTGCAAGCACACAGCAACCCCACCCCCCCCCATCCAAATCCCACCCCCAGCCCAAACCCTGCCCACCACGCATAGACCGATGAGTCCCCCTCACATTAAAAATGCTTCTGTCGCCCCTGCTTTTAGAGATAAGTTTGGGATAGTACTACTTTACTGTATGGTTGTGGTTTTACGTCTTTAGTGGCATTTCACATAAACCTACATAGACATGCATAAAGTCTTATTCCAGTGCGCACATAGAATTAATATATCCTGAAACTGATGAAAGTATCCATTAGAAAAGTGGAAAATGTCATAATATACAGGGGTTGACATAGTTAATTCATTAGAGAACCATAATTTTGCTGTAGTTCTCTAATGAAACAATCTCTGTGTCTGGACCGTAGTGTGTGTGTGGGGGGGTGTTAACACCAAAAACTGGTGCGCATTTTGCGTACCATGGACGTCTATTCGGGCTTGCGTCTTACTTATGTCAATCCCTGAAATTATACCTTTATAAGCGTTAACACAAGATTATGTCAACTGTTCTAATTGTTCTAATTGATATAGATCATGAATCATGTAGCACACACGCACATAAACACATGCACATAAACATTTTTCGGACATTAAGAACCATTTTGATGATGAGATGATGAGTTAACGTAAAGAACCTTTTTAACGTTTAAGGAACAAAAGTTCTCTTCCAATTAAAGGGCTCACCTAGAGCAGAGCATCAGAGCAGAGAACCATCAGGAATCTTTATTTTTAAGCTTGTGCAAAATGTATTATGGTATGTGTATGTTTAAATGTATTGAACTGATTTCACATTGTTTTTATGGGACGTTTATTTGGCTAATGGTAGCCAAGGAACAATATCCCCCTTTTTTCCATTTTTTTTCTGTAGTGCTCTCTACCCCATTCAGCCTTGTTTTCAGTAATGCTGTTGAAAGAACAGCTGTCCATTCCTCTATAGAGCCATGTCTCTCTCATCCTCAACTCACACTTCCTTGTTTTTTTTCTTTTCTGGATAAGAAGGGGCCAAGTGGGTGCAGAGAGAAAGGAAGTATAGGTCTCAGCTTTGTCTGCACCTTCCTCTTTAAACTAACCAAACACATTTACATCATCTGCACCTCATTTTGCTGTGTAAACTCACATGAATAGTGAGGGAGTAAAGGGGAGCTTTACCAACATCACTCTCCCCCCTCCTCTTGCTCATTTCTGCTTGTTTAATAAGTAATAAGCAATCAAAAATACATTGACTGTATTACCTTGGCATCTACCAATTGTGTGCTTTACTGAGTGATTCATTCATTGATTTATCTATTTTTGTATTTATGGAGTTCTATTTTTCTGATACTTGTTTGTGTTGCCATACATAAAAACATGCCCAAAACAACAGAGTATCATCTTGTATGATGGCAAGTGCATCAAGTAAGATAATCTCACTGGAAAAAGAAGGGGACTTCAAGACAACAGCCTCAAATAGGCAGCCACAGGTTCAATAACTATAATTCATAATAACCAATCTCTTGACTTGAATCACATTATTTATTTATATTTTAAATTGCCAGTCCTTCAGACCTCTGGACCAAGAGGTCATGGGTTTGAATCCTACCTTCAGCACCACAACTGGGTTCCTGAGCAAGACCCTCAACCCCAAGTTGCTCCAGGGAGACTGCCCCCTGTAGTTAGAGAATGGATATTGCTGTTAAATGCCATAAATGTAAACGTGTGTCAGATAGAAACAAAAATGTATGAATGATTGTTCCCCCTCACTGTATTATTTATCATATGGTCTTCACTTAAGTTAGATGAAGCTGAGATCGGGCCACATTCTATGATCTGGGTATTTTGTTTGGATTTGGTGGCAACTGTTCTGCATCTGCTGGCTCCATTTTTTCTCTGATAAGATACTAATAATTGCAAAAGTAAAACCCTTCTCTGTTTCTCTCTTAATCCACCACTTGCTTCTTTCCTATTGGTTTTCTGAGAGGCCCTTCCGTTCATCTCTCAGGAATGCCAAGCGGTTCCTTAATGCTAGAGTCAGTCACTTGTGTGAAGCGTGTCAAAACAAGCCGACTTCATCTCGCCTCGGCTGAGAAAAGAAGGCCCATGCTAGGGGGCTCTGCTGAGCCGATCAGCCTCAGGGGTCAGCCTGCAATTAACCCCTCGGGGGGCCAAATCTGAACCCAGCCCACATCTCACTTGCCCACCCTTCCCTCACCCCTCCCTGCTTTCTTCCTTGTCCCATCTCTCACTAATCCCGAACACACCCAGCTGATCCAGACCTCTCTCTCTCTCCCCCAGCCCTCCTGCTGGATGACCCATGGCCCTCCGCACCTCACAGTGGGTCACATGACTTGTGCAGGTGTGGAGGGGACCCCCGGCCCCATCACCCCCCAATTAGCGACCCTAATTAGTGTAGAGGCCTCCTGCAGGGTCACTGAACAGGGTCCAGCCAGAGAGAGCGGATGGCTGAAGAAAAGAGAAGCAGAGAGGGAGAGAGGGAGGGAAGTTGCAGTACAGTGATGCGTGGCAAAAAGCGTAGGGGCCCGAGCCAGTACAACAGGCCTAACACTGATTACTTCACCCCAAACAAGTGAAAAGAGAAAATGAAGCGCGCCGCAGTTGTCACCTCATCAAATAGAGTTGCTTTAATGGAGTTGTTTTTTGTTTTTTTTCCACTAACTAGATTCTGAATGAAGTGTTTCCACTCTTCAGGAAAAGCCATTAAAACAGAATTATTTTAAAGATTTTTGCATAAAACTACATTTAAAAAATGAAATCTGTTACTACACTCTCGACTGTTGTTTATGTAAATAGTAGTTACTTATACCAGTAGTTGCATTTATGAGAGCGTATTGCATTATTTTGAACAGACCCAACATTTTTCTCTAAATGTCGTCCCGTCTGCAACTGACTCCCAACACTCTTTGCTGAAAAATCTCTCGAATGGAGAGAGGTGTTGCCCTCGTTGTTCTCCAGCTGTCGCCATCACTTGAGTCCTGCACCCCTATCCTCAGCCGCCCCACACACAAACCAACAGGCCACCCATTTAGCACTCCCTCTCCCCAGCCGTCCGCCCGCTCCAAGAAAAGACGCCAATCATTTTAATTGGCACCCTGGAGTTGATTGTCCCAGCTAGCTGCAGAAAGAGAGTGCAGCTCTGAGAGGAAGGAGGGCACCAAACCATGTGGTTAAACATATTGTGGCCATTTGGGCAGCTTTTCGTGCAAAATAACCTCGGCTGCTTTCTTTAGTAAGACGTAAAAGGATTTGGTGTTTTCACAGACTTGAAGATGGTGAAGATAGACAGAAGATGGTTAAGAACAAACGCTGAGATGACTGGACTGGTGAGGCAAATGAAGGCTGAGAGATAATGGAGGGATCACAAAAATGTATCATTTTCCCACAAGTTTTGACCCTTCCTCAGCAGCAAAATGTAACAATACGACATAAAATAACACTGCATATCCAGAATGAACAGTTGTGATTACTGCTCACAATAATCTGTGCTTCTGTAGGAGTTCAAAAAGAAAAAAAAATTCAAAGAACAAGTACCCAGTAATATAATAATAATAATAATATAATAATATTTCCCAGGTACTGCAATATATAAGGATGTACAAAAGTTAGAGGCCACCTTTTTAATTCATTTCACTCCTTAATTAATTTAAAAGCGATCAAGTACTTAATTTTTCCACATCGTGAACAAAACATTAAAACATATATATAACAGAAAAGTACAATAAAAGTAATACCAGTTTCCACTTTTTAATACAGCTTCCGTTCTTTTCAGGAAACTTGCTTTCGGAAAATTGAAGCAGAAATTTGCAGGAACACTTCCAAAAGTCTCAAAAGTTTCCTGCTTCTTATACTGTCAAAAAATGACCCAATTACAAAATTACTTCCTCCACACCTCAGATGATCTAGTTTCAGATTCCTAGTACAAATGCTCTTTGTATTTTTTCTTTTCACAGCTACACATCCTTTCAGAGTGACAGTGTTGAACTCCCTTCTCTCAGTGCAGGGATGAACAGAAACACCTGTGGATTTTTTTCAGATCTAAACGAATGGATCCTGATTGCTTCCTTTCCCTCAAAGATGAGATTTTAAAGCGCTGTTTATCTGATGGGGAGTACTTTTGTGGTCTACCAGGTCTTGCATGATTGTGAGGAATTACTTTTTAAACTCAAATTTTTTCATAATTTTCCTTAGATTTTTCTATTTCGTATGATCTTCTGTCTAATATGTTCAGAAATCTTTCATTTTTAAATGCACATATGAAAGAAATGGGTGAGGCAGCTGAGTTGTGTTTGTGCAGTAGCTTGTATGAATTTTAAAGTCTCTTTGAAGGGGAACATAATGTCAGTGAACACTTTAGGAGCAGTTTTGTTGAAATTAATCAGCTCTAACTGTTTGAGTTTTGGAAATAGTAAAAGTGGCAGAAGAGGGACACAAAAGAAAATGTGGAAAAAGTTACACAGGTACACAAGAACATTATGTGTGTTTCTAAGGAAAAGATGCAACCTAAAGTACTTTCTATTTAATATTTCCAAAGAGCTTGACTGCCCTGAGAAAGTTATGAATGCAATATGTATATATTCACATATTCACACAAGATTTTAATTATTAAAAAGTTTCATTTGGGTCTAAAATTGATCACTGTAACTTGAATGAGCAAGAAATGAATCTGAATGTGCAAAATACAAAGTGGAACTGAAGTTCTAAAGCAAGTTGTAATGCAAATGTTTTTAGGAGGCAGAGAGAATTTGAAGAGATTAAATGAGACTACACTACACCTGAAAAAACAGCCTATTGCTTCTTAAATTAAAGATATTGTCAAGAAAAGGAGACATACACAGAGACAAATTACATAGACATATATTTATATGCATATGAATAAAAATACATATACATATTTTACAATATTTTGGCTTCCATAGCCTGAGCATCAAAACAGCTCGTTCACCAGAAAGCACAAAGAAACTTCTTTCTTTTAAATAAGTGCAAATTGTTAATAAGACAAAGAACTGTAAAGCATTTATAAACTTTTTTTCTTTTTTTTCATTCTTTCCTGCATTCTTCATTGACTGTAAGATCACATGATACCAACATGAAAGTACTGTGCAAAGACTCGGTATATTTACATACAGTTCATCTTTTACATTTTTTTTCTTTATTTGTGAAAAGCTGGTGCCAGTTACGTCTTGACATGGTTACACAGATTTACTGCCAAAAAACTTTATGGCTTACTTACACATAAATTCTGTCTGTGTGTAAGAACAAGAACACTGATTTTTTTTTTTTTTTAAGAAGAAAAAAAAATCACAATCTCATCAAACAAAAAAAAAAATCACAGAAATAAAAGCTCACGGTATACAGTCGCACCAATATGGAACGCTATGGACCTCTCCTGTACCCTTATACTCTACCAGTTTCTACCAGTCATGTTTCACAGTGTTTTCTCTTATTGTGGAAATATACTTACGACAAACAAAGGCTTGTTAGATGTTTTGTTTTGGGGGAGAAATCCATAATCAGAACATTCTGCTTCTCTGATTGTGTCACCGGCCCCCCACCTCACAGGAATTCCAACACTTTGCTAGCTTTTGTGCTGCTTTCTTAAATTCGCTGCTCACATTGTGATGGAGCATAATGTTCTCTCTCTCTCTCTCTCTCTACACACACATTCACACTCTCGCATACACACTCGCACACTCTCAACAAATACATGACTACACTTGCAGGAAACTGGTTACTGTACAACTAATTTGCTGCTTTAATTACAATTGGTTGGGGGAATTAGCATTCTTTTCTTGTGAAGTGTTAGAAAAGTGACCTGTTTGTTGGTAAAGAAACAAAACTCTGTAAAACAAATAAATAAATAAATGGGAGTCATTTTTGGAAACATTAATTCTGAGTCACTCTAAGTGAAACAGCATCAATATTGAATAATACCCTAAAAAAAACAACAAAGTGCACAAAAATGCTGTTTTATCTATTTTGAAAGTGGAAGGTGGGGGTTTATATGAGACGTTCTAACACCTTTAACCACTTTTGGGAAGTGAAAGGCAAGGAGAATAAGGGGGGGGTGGGGGGGTAAAAGTGTGACGGTTCAACAGTATGAAACTAAGCTTAGCATGCTAGTCATCTTCATCACTGAAGTGAATTTTTAATGACAGTAAATAATAAATGCTTCTTATTGAAAGTAGCACAATGTTTGACAACAGCAAAGCAACATGAAGCTTCGACTGGGTTTTTTTCTTGAAAATGGAACATGTAATGTGGTTTAATCTGGAGTACAGCAACAAGGGCTCGAGAGGTCGTACAAGCCGATGGGGTGGAATTCTCAACAGATTTGCTTCATTTAGCAGGGTCAGAAGTTTATTTCCCAAAGACCTCTCAGCACACTCAGTGTCCTGAAGAAATTATACCATTCAGAGAGGGATGTTGCATAATTAGAGTCGGATAACAGGGCTTTTTCCTTTTCTTCCTTTTCAAACTGCATTAGTAAAAGCAGCGACTGAATTTATAGCAACAATGGAGAAATATTGCGACCATGAGCTTGTCTATGGCAGCTTTGAGGAGGAACGGAGCGGCATTGACTCCTTCCACCCGCATGCTTTCAGAGCCTCGGCCTGTTTCCGACACTCATAGAGGTTCTCTGGCGAGCCTTAGTTTTCAACCAGCAAGTAATGTGAAAGAGGCCTAACAATCGACATGTGTAGAGCTTATGATCATACTAATTAACCTGATTAAAGGGAGCAAGTAGAACCTTCAAGATGAAATTACATGCAAATAAAGTGCTTAGGTATCAAGGTAATGAATCTGAATTGAGAGCTGTGGCCACGTAACGCACCTTAGAAGCTTCAAACAAGAAGCAAGCAGCCTGACAACTCTTTTCATTAAAGTTTACTTCATTGCCTATAACTGCACTGCACTGAACTCATTGGAATGGACGGCAAAAACGATGAGTGTTTCTTTATATGCTGCGGTCATAACAACCCCTTATAGGATCAACAAAAAAAATATAACTTCAAGAAAGCTCCAAAGTACATTTAGGTTGGTCAATTCATCGAAGTTTCTTGCTCCGAAGAAGACATTGTCAGAAGAGCTTATTGACGGAATCATTAACACACTGTGTAGTGGAAGTGATGCAAAATAATGGGGCACAGGATGGGTAGCCAGGGCAGAAAACACATCCTGGGCTAGTGAGGCTAATCATAGAACCTTCGGAAGAAGCGAAGACAACATCCGAAGAGACAGCTAATCGTATTCTGACACTGAGCTGCAGCCTTCAACATCCATTTCTTTATTACCTTCATTAATAAGTTAGCAACCCACAAGTCCACAAGTCATGAAAACTGTTTACTTTCAACTGACAGGGTCCTAATCAGACTCCATAGCTTACATTTTAAATAACAAAGTACTATCCCATGACACTGTACTGCTGAGCCAGTTACACTGACTGTACTGAGGACAAGCAGGTATCATTTTCTGCATGCTCACTTGTGATCATGTGGAAACATTTCAAAGACAAGTTGGACGTAGTATCAGACTGCCTTGCCACAATGAGAACCCACAAATAAAACTCCGCCTCCCCCAATTCATGCTTAAGTCAGTTACTGCTTTTAGAATAGATAATACGTAAAATAGATCCCTAGAAAAAGAAGTAAACATATTAGAAAACAAAAGGATCTTTGTCCTGCCACCAGTTTATGCGTTAAAGGAACGGTCTCATGCTTTTCCACAAAGAAAAACCCTGTTTACTGACATCTCTACTGACTGTGTTATTATGAGAATTATGACATTTTAGCCATTTTAACCCAACATTTCATGCTATAATTTTGGCCATGCTGTTTCAGTTACCTGTGTTCCTCTACCCCTGACAAAAGAAAGTGGAAAGTAATGAAACAAGTCATTAGGAACAAGTTATTACCCACAACATTCAAGGAGGGAGTAAAATAGTCCCAGGTGAATTATATAATTGTGTGTGTTCTGCCCTGTATTAAGCCTTACTATTGCATTGAAATAACTGGAGAATATTGTCTTGAGAATCAGTGGTGCATTGGTCTCTATTGTCATATTTTGCTGTCTGTTTTTGCCATTTTTGCCTTGTATTGAATGTATTTCACACAAAGAAAAACAGAATGGTTGTTTGAGGAGAAATATGGACATTCTTTTAAAAGCTACAGCTGGTTGCGATTTGCAATTGCCCTGTTATTGCGAATGTGTACACAATTTAAGAGAAGCGCCCAGAAAACACAAAAAAAAAAACCACACACACACACACACACACACACACTCTCTCACACACACTCTCACATGCTCAAACTATACACACCGATGAAAAACTCCCCCATAAAGACAATTCTAGTTAAGAGCAGCATAAAAACATGTACTACAAGGTTCATCAAACATATTGACATGACTCACTCAATCTTTTTTTTTTCTTCTTCTTTTTTCTTTTTTGAACACCCATTTGGATACAATATCTGTCGTAAAGCGATTTTGGCCTTTCACAATTACAGTAACAATGTTTTTTTTTTTTTTACTCACGTAGACTAAAGCCTGAGGCTGTTGCAACACACACACACACGCCCACACACAAGAAATTCAAAAATGGAAGAAATTCAAAAACGCTTAAGTACTGAATGCAGTAGCGGTTAATTACAGGGGTCTCCTCCGTGTTTTCAACACATACGCACCTCTTTAGCGTACACTCACTGCAACACTGAGGCAGCAGGACTCCTGACGTCTTAATGTGGTGGCACCAGCACAGCTTGTAGACACAGACGAGGGGTCCGAAATTTGAGGTGAATGCTCTCACTGTCCATTCATGTTCATTAGAAGTCCTAGAGCACCTCTGTCCTCCCCAAGACAAGCAGTAGAGTGAGTCGTGCCCTCCAGAGTGAGTAAACAAGGACAGGTTCCTGTCAGCGGTCCGGACGGAAAGCTGAGCAACTCTCTTGGACAGTGGTTCTCAACTCCAGCCTTGGGGGCTCACTGCCTGGCACAGTATTAACTATTCCCTGCCACAAACCCACCAGATCCACCAGATAATTATGAAGCCCCTCATGAGCCGTAAAGAGGTTTTACCTCTTCAATCTGGCCCTAACTGGTTGTAGTGATAAATTTAACCAAGGTCATACTTTTAAAATAAAGGCTCCTAAACAGCTTTTGGCTTGGACATATGGTTTCTAGGAACGCTTTTATTATTGCAGTCCTATTCTTCTAAAGGTTCTTCACATTTTTAATGAGGTTCCTTACAGAAGCACGCATTCAAAGCTAAGAAAATTGGTTCTTCAATGGCATTAGATTAACAAAAAAACACATTTTTGCATTTTTGCACTTTAAAAAACCTTTTTTAAAAGTGTGTGTACCAGTCTGTGAAATAAACACAGAAAGAACACAGCAGAACATTCTCACTGAAAAAACGGGCAATAAGAACCTATGGCTCTGGTATGAAGGAAGAACCATGGAGAAATGTACAGAACAATTATGCTCTTAAAACAAAATGATTCTTTAATTAGACATATTGTTTTATGAAAAACCTGAAAATGACGACAAGGGTCATCCAGGACTGGAAAGTGGATAGAATGTCCAGTTTTGAAACCATACTTTTAGAGTTATAGACCTATACTCTGTGGTAATGTCCCAAATAAACCTTTTTGTCGCCTTTATTTTGAAGAATGTCCATGTGATATTTTAAGAGAAGGCTAAAACGGTGCAGGGCAGTGGGTCTCCAGAACTGGAGTTGAGAACTCCTGCTTTAGGAAACTGTTTTCTTCCCCCCCAGATCCCCGTCCTTCCTCTCTAACCGTGTGTAGGGCTCGAATGCCGATGAGCCGCAGCCGTAACCAGAGGTGAGTTCATGATGAGCTCCACTCAGGAGGGGCACAGAGAAGAGCGAGGGCGGAGGGACCCCCAAGCGGGGCGAGGGTGGTGTGCCTCCGAGAGAGGAGAGAGAAAGGCCGAAAGCCCCGCCCCCGCCTGCCCCAGTCACAGCTCCAGGAGGGGTGCTAGTACTGCTGAGGCTTGGAGAGGAGGAGGTCGCCGAGGGGCTGCCAAGCAGAGAACCGTTACCAGGGTGAGGGGGAGCCAGAAGGGGGTTGGGTGGAGGTGCTGGGACAGACAGCAGACGGCCCTGCTCCAGCAACCGCAGAATGTTACAGGTGGCCAAAGACTCAGAGGCAGAGGACGAACGTTTATCTGAATCTTTCGTCTGGTCTTTCTTCTGCTTGGTGCGTCGGTTCTGGAACCACACTTTCACCTGCAGATATGAGAAAGAAGCAATTGAATAGCTCTCTCGAGACATCAGTGCATTTATTGCTTTCTCCAATCAAAAAATCATTATATGCACATGGTTGGAATCCCCAATCAAATTACATATTAAGATTTTTTTCTAAGGGAAGATAAATGTGCACATCATCTACAAAGAACATGCTTTTTAATAGATAATTACACAATAATGTAACATATTTCATGAAAAAAGAAAAACAAGCAAAGTTCAAAAGCCTTAAATCTTGCTCGTCAAATATGGAGTTCTTAATGGAAATTAACAAAAATGTTGAAGTAAATTTACTGCAAACTAAAGGATATTAATATTAATATAAAGTATTTAAAAATCCTTGAACATTCTGCTTGTTTCCATGTTTTTAGTCTTCATTGTAAACGTATTCGGATTTCCCATCAGAAAGCACTAATGTAGATGTTTTCAGGAAAATGTGGTCCAGGGCCAGATTTAATTTAAATGTTCCTTGAATACTTCACATGTTTTAAATTCTTGCATTATTTGATTGAAATTATTACTTAAATGGTTATGTAATGAAAAAATTCATGCATTTTTCTCTAAAAGTAAAGACTGAACTATTTCTGGTGAGAGATCCACATTCCACTTCACAAAACATGCAGTAACCCCTGTGTTGTTTCCAGACAACGTGGGGCATGCAGGTCATGAATAGCATTGAACTCTGCTGAACTCCACTTGGTCTGTATTTTTAATTAATGTTGTGTGATCGTAACATATAACGTTTTTCTGAGGCTGCTGTGATCAACCATGCTCAAAAATGGAGAGAAATCAGAGCCATGAAAAATGCATCCCATTCTGACCGAGTTTATACCCATGACCTCCTGCTACATTTAACTCTAGGGGCCATAGAGCTGCAGCCATGGCAGTTACACACACACACACACACACACACAGTTACACACAATAACTAGGCACAAATACTGTTGGTGTGTTTGGTCCATTGAATCCATTTTCAAGTGCTTTTATATCTCGCATATTTATGGAATATATGTACTGGTTGGACTATGCACCATTAAAATTTAAAAATACACAATCATTATGTTTCACATATGACAAAAACCCTGCAAAACCGGAGCTGTAGAGCTTGGAACCATGGAACCAGAGTCTGGATGACAATGTTTGTTTGTCAGACCCCCACCAACACAAAGGATGGTCTGAGAGGCAAAAATGTCTATAAGAATGATTGGCAGGAATTTGCAGAAGGTGGTAGCATCTTGGGATCATCAAGTCTACCAAAAATTAGACATTATTTGGAAGGTGTGCCACTGGAAACTAGAGAATGGACCCAGGTTCTATGGTCAAGTTAGACAAAAACAGAGCACTTTGATAAACACTTACTAGCTATTGTTTATATAGCATTTTTATAGCATTTTTGGAATGTTTTTATTATACTTTATATTATTTGTCTTTTTGTCAGTGTAGTCCTCGAGTTACAACAGTCTGAACGTACGACATTTCAAGTTTATGACACTTACTCCCACTCGACTCCCACTGTTAGCCTCATACTCACGGACTATTGGTTGCATGTGGTGGAAGAATACACAGTAACGATGAGTGAGTGTTTTCCTTTTCCTTTTTCTGTCTACAGCTGTGTTAGGATCGGTAAGTGACTCAGACTTACATCGAAATTTGCATTACATCACCGTCGAAGGAACGGATCTGTGTCGTAACTTGAGAACATCCTATAGTTGAGAACATCCTATAAACCTTAAGCAATTTCCTTAGGGATCAATACAGTTTTCTGACTCTGATTCTGATTATGGTGAGTTAGTCATAAAAATTAGGATGGATATACAGAACAGAACTTCATGGACAGTATTGTGAAGGATCCAACATGTTTTGGGACTGTTTCTTCTCCAAATGCCCTGATGACATTGTTAAAACACTTTGACTACTCCATGAAGTAGCTGTTTTTGAATTAATATTTGGTTGTAGTGGGCTGTAGCTAAATTATCTTGCAGGACAACGATGCAAAACAAACATTCCAATCATAGTCCCCTTACATAAGGCCAGAAGAAAACCTCTGGATGAGCTGAAGAGGAGAGTCCAAAAAGAGAGGACTTAAAACATTGGAGGTCTTCTCTCCAAGTTCATTACTGTTATCTTGGCAAATGTTGGTTATGCAAAATATTAAATAAAAGAGATCCAATAATTGCAGCATAATTTTGCTTTGGTTGAGGGTTAACAGTTAGATTGTTTCCCTCTTATTTCTAATGTTTAATTAAAATGAACCAGAAAAACATATTTTTAAGAGATTTTTAACCCGTTTGCACCAAGGATGCCAATAATTATGGAGCTGACTGCATATCAGCCTTGAAGGTACAATAAAACTTAATTAATTTTAATTCTAAGGGAGAAACAGAAGATGGAAAATTGTGATTATAATGAATTAAGGCTCTACATAAAACCACATGAACTACATAAGTGAGCCTGGTGGGAAAATGTTAAATACAAAAAAGTGTAGAATACAGTTAATACACACAAAAACAAACATGTGCACGCATGCTAACTATATCCCTTTGGTGTGTTTGGTCCATACAACCTCTTTTCAGTGCTAGCACACACTCACTTAAATTCACACTCACACTTGCACTCAGTACAGTAAAAAGTAGAGCCCATTGGACTCTTTTGATGAACCATTTATCTCTGTATCCACTGCAGGAACAAATCTGGTGTGCTGCAGGCTTCCACATCACAGCGCAGCGGGAGCTGCAGAAATGGAGCCAGTGGGCATTTCATGATATACTTTTACTCTGGCACATACTCTGCGTGTGTCATGCTACACTGACTGCGTTGTCCTTACTATTAGAATGTATTCAGCCAAAAAGTCACCAGAGAGCAGTAAAACTGGCACAGGGAAGTGTAGCATGAAACTATGGAATGATGTACATTCTATGCATTTAGTACTGAATAAGGTCTTTACCCTAACAGTCTGGAGAGCAGCCGACACAACAGGACTTTTAACCCTGGAGTGTGCCCTCTACATGAGCCTAAAACATGGAGTCATGCAACCTTGGGGTCCACCATGCATACACACACACAAATGAGCACACACACATATACACATACATGCACAAATACGCACACATTAGTCTCTATATCATCCTGGTGTATATATATATATATATGAATCCAATACACTCACATCTCACATATATCTGTGTCCTAGAGAAGAGAAGATGCAGTTAGTAGAGTAATCTGGTGTGTGCTCTGTAAGAGGCTGATCACACAGTGCGCAGGAAATCTGCATTAAGAAAGTAGACACGCAGGCACAGCCAGTGAGATCATAGTTTCAGCTCAGCCATTAGTGTGTAGATAATGAGATTGTTAGTGATCCCTCTGAGCGTGCTGATGCCACACTCTTAATCTACACATGCACATATTATCTGTGTGTGTGTGGGGGTGTGTGTGTGTGTGTGTGTGTGTGTGTGTGTGTGTGTGATTGCGTGCGTGAGTGCGTGAGGTCAATAAGGCAGAGCATCCACATAGGCAAACTAGGCACCTTTCATTTCAAACCACTTCTCCCTTGTGCCAGTGTCAATGGGCCAGAGTACTGACATTGTGACAATGCTCAATGGCACTAGATCTGAATACTGGCAAGTTTGCAATACACAGTTACGGTACCACACTTTTCAGACAGGAGGAAACAATTCTACCACTTGGCCAAACTGGTGTTTCCCAATCCCCAGGCACCATCACTGGGCATAGGCAATAATAAATAAATGTTCCAATAGAACAGTAGTTATTCTTCCTCTCTCACTTCAGTCTTTTTCTTCAGTGATTTACACTGTTCTAACCCATCCACCCAACTTAGGGAGGGCTTGTTAATAAGCTGATAATTTGGATCAGGAATAAAGGAAAATATTGAAATACAAGGGACGTTCAAGAAGCACCTGCACGTTTATATTTTCATTGGAAGGCTGAAAGAGTAGCAATTGGGTGAGTTAAGCACCATTTAGTCCCATCTGATTTTCACCTTTTTGGAGTTCAGAGAAGTTTTAAGCGGAAGAAGAATTTGATTTAATGATACTGCGAAAGCGCATCAGTGGCTACAGGCTCAACCAAAAACATTGCTGAAGCCCTTAAAAAGTTGGTACAATGCTGGGAAAATTGCGTTGCAAGGAAGTTGACTATGTTGACAAGCGAAATTCTTTGTAAGACCTAGTATCTACGACAATCATTCTTCCTAACTAAGGAAACTGTTCTAGAACCTATGTACACCCTGTAAAGGCTTATTTGGAGGAATTAGGGACTACATTTGTTTTTTCCAGTGCATATTGTAAAACACGAACTAATAAACTAACAGAACTTAGGGTTCTGTCTCTAGTTAATTCTCCATCTGTTTAAGACAGCTGGAGCCATCATAATAACTGGGATTAACAATTTAAATGCCACTCTAAAGCATTTAATTTGGCTAATTAGTTACCTTTCTTGTTAGTTATCTCTGTTAGTACCAGCTGTGCTGACATGACATACGCCCATACACACAAATTTCTACATTTACACAGAATTGAGAGTACAGTCTATTAACTCGTATAATTTTCTCTGTCGAGTATTAAAATGAGCATGAACACTCATTTCATGGAGGCTAGAATAAATATAATGTTAGCACTAGCTTATGTGACCTTGTTCATATTCTGGTGCTCTCATAAAATGCTTGATGACTTTATTTGCACCCGTTACAAAAGACAGTGGAGAGCATCCTTGACTATATCGAGCAAGAATATCAACAAAAAACATTGCAAGGTTTAGTTTTCAGGAGCCAAACATTCAAGTACTTTGTGAAGCTGCGTAAAACACCATCCAGTGTTTTAAAATAAGTCATACAAGTGCGATCGTCAGAACCTATCAACAGGGCCAGATATCCATTTCTCTTTGAATCTTGTGACTTCTTTTGA
>JBBPDB010000011.1:2591568-2604842 GCA_037974465.1 Brachypetersius altus
CACACACACACACACACACACACACACACACACACACACACACACACAAACACACACACACACACACACACACACACCTACACACACACCATGGTGTATTATATGTATACGTTATGACTAAATTATCTTGTCATGCTTTTCACTTATAGTATATTATGTATACATATTGTAATCATAATGAATACCCTCATAGCCGAAACTGGAATCCTGTTTTAACTAAAATAACACAATTTTAATTGGTTCACATTCCACACCCAATCTGTCAAGGGCAGAAAACGTACCACTGGAAGAAATGTAATTTGTTTTTTTCTTTATAAAAATAAGGGAAATAAGTGAATTTTTTGCATATCCCCGACTGAAAGCGCAAAATTTCAATACAAAATAAATGGAAATTGGCGCTAAATATTTTAACTGGAGTTTAAATTCAAACGTTCTTGTGCTGGTAAATCGTTTCAAATCCCTTAACTTGTAGCGCTTCGTTTGAGTGCCTTTCTAAACTTTTCTAACGAAATTGTAAAGAGACCCAAGTCATTAAAAACCCGTTCTTAAGAACTGCAAGGGTCACGCTGTCTTGGACCAGGGGTTACGAGGAGGTCAGTAACAGCTTATAATTTTTTAAAAAACTGTAGCCTCTTATAACAGAGACAATGCATACAAATATTTTAAAAGACCACTACAAACTTCCACCCCAATAGAACAAGTGAACTTGGAGCTTATTTCTAAAGCTTATTCATAATCATTAGGGTCGAAATGTCCAATAAATAATAAAAAAACAAACAAACTCAAAAACCTAAAACTACAAAATATCAGCAAATATATTATCCCCAATAATATAGACCCCAAAGCCACCAGCTCTTACTTTTTCAAAGAGAGTTCTGCCATGTAACCGTGGAGTGGATACTCTAATCCAATATTAGTTCTTTAAACTGTGCAATTTCCCCTTCAGAACTTAGATCCTTTAATCACCTGCAGAATGACACCCCAGCCGAACCTGTCTGAGGCTTCCACCTCGCTGGTTCAGCACTGACCATATTCCTGGTGTGAAAAGCCACAGGTTGCACAATAATATCGGCCCACACACAAAGAGACACACAAACTAGACTATGAGTGTAAGCGCTTACACTCCTAAAATTGTTTGTGAATAATCTTGACACTGCTTTTTTCGCCAAATTAAATCGCTGCACGAAACTCGTCTGTTTAGTGGGGTCTAGAGGGATTATTATTATTAATTTATAATAGTCGATTACTGTAATTCCAACCCATATAACATCCCTATACATTTTCTCTGCAGGAGTGTATGTACGTATATGTATCTGTCTGTCTGTTTGTCTGTATATATATATATATATATATATATATATATATATATAGAGAGAGAGAGAGAGAGAGAGAGAGAGAGATAGAGAGAGAGAGAGAACACTGTTCTTGTGACTTTCCTAAACGAACCGTCTGATCTTCACACATTTAAGAATAATTTACCTTGGATTGGAATACTTCATCGAACGGGAAACACATATTCCTTTGTAATTTCTTTTTACAAACGCAATCCGCGTTATTAAAAGAGGTTTGTAAAATCATCACCACATGTAATGTTCTCTACGAGCAACGATTTTATTCACTAATTTATTATTTTTTTAATTGATCGGAATATATTTATTCACAGCATCACCGACTCTGCCTCACCTGGAAGTCGTGGAACTGGTGTAATGTTGTAGACACACATGAAGCAAACGTAGATCATCCTCAAGAGAGAGCATGAATCTCCACACGATTTCTAGAAGAATCTAACAGCAAATTCAAGCAGCTACACGAGTATAATTGGTCAATACACAGGGATATCGGAGGAGACGAAATACAGATTGACAGTAATCGATTATTTAGAATTTTAGTAGGTATTATAACAACACCTTGCACTATTGTACGCCTTTCTGCACAAACTTTCGACAGCAGCGGTGTGACTAACGAAAATAGAGCCTAAACATTTTCAGCGGTCCAGACTGCTGAGTTCTGAAACAAAAGGGGAAACGAAGATGATGTGGGTAACAGAGCAGCAGCGTGAGGCAAGAGAACCCAGCGAGAGCAAACTGGCTACAACATACATTTCTTTGACTCTCCAATTACCTGTTTATGGTTATACCCACTATTTTTTTTTATCACACACACATAATAAATGTCCTTCAAGACACAGGCACATTCACAGACACCGCTAACTATTCGCCTATCTGAGTTCCAGACAATTTCTCAAGATGCCCAATGGTTTAATTACCAGGATCAGATCCAGAAGCCAGCTCCCAGACATCACCCAAATAGAGAGGACCTGGTTCCCTGAACACAGAGACCCAGAAACTGACAAGAGGCAATGTTAGAGTAAGGCTAAATGTTTTTTTTTCCTTTACCTCCCTGTCTTCAGTCTGTCCACAAACCAATGGGATCTGCACAAGGACATGAGTGTTGGGCTTCCATTCACACCAAAACAAAAGAAATTCCCATAGAATATAAAGTGACACCGCTTTGTCCAGTCTCGTCTGGGAGGTTTTTGGTTTGACACTGTGGAAAGACAGGCTGAGTAAGAACTGGGGCCTGCCAGGAACCTGAGAGAAACACAGTGAAACTGACAAAAAGAGAAGGTCAAGCTAAGGAAAATGCTTAAGATAATCAATGCACCTCTTGTGTCGGCAGATCTTTGGCAAGGCACAGACAGGCTTACTTCTCATTACTCTAACAATAACTGTTTTTCAGTTTATGCAATATATCTTCATGTGCAATACTTTTTACTTATGTGCAATACATTTCTATTCCATATACTTATCTCTTGATAACTGCATTTTTGTAATTTCACAATTTCGTATTTTTGATAGAGGTACTTAGACGTAACTGTCTATTCTATTTATTGTACAGATTAATTTAATATTTAACTTAAACTATATTCTCCTCGTGGTATACTTTTTATCATGGGTAAGATAAATACAGTACATGCGTAAGTACTAAATTTCTTTTCTTAATATAATTCTAGTCTGAGTATATTTCTATTATATATTCAGGTATTTTATTCTGTATTGTTCTGTCTTATGAATGTGCATTCGTTATGTGAACAATTTCCTCCGGGATTAATAAAGTTCTCTGATTCTGATTAAATTGGTAATTGAAGTATGTCAAGTTTGATCTATTTCAGAAGTGCAATCGCATTGTAAAAGACAAAAAAATATTATCTTACTGACTCCACGCAAGTTCAGGAGATTTATTTTGATTTATACCCCCACTTGACCTACATATTAGTTGCTTGTGTTTCATTGTTCCTTTTTTAAACACTATTTTTATGCTCGGTTACTGTATGTAGAAAGTTTAAGAGGGATTGGGAGTGCCATGTGAGCTTCAGCTTGATTTAATGAAATGCCAGGACCAGAAACTTAAGAGTTTGAATCTTTCCACAGTGGAGTTTATGAGAATGAGTGTTAAATGCTTTTGAAAGTTTTTGCACAGAAAATACACCGATACATGCCAAGACAAGGTTGTGGCCAAAAATTTTCTAAATACCATCATATACCCACATTAGGCTGCCAGTCAAAAACAGAACTTCAGAATTTCTTATGTGGTACCCTCTCAATTTATGTACTATGACAGGAGCTCACAGCTACTTTTATTGTTTAGAATTTTTAATACACATTTAAAGGGTGCTCAACACGTCAAAAAGTTTACAGATTTATCATCATTTGAATAATTATTTAATTTCGTCATCTGTTTAACGGTAGAGACAAATGTTATTAACAAACGCAACAATATTTTGAACAAGTTTGATAGCAAGACTGTCTTAATGCATTATCTCCAGCACCAACAAACAGAGACTTCCTGGCTTTTGGATATTTGGCCCTGTGACTCAAGACAACCTGAAGCAGATACTGTGGCTGTCCACAGTAGCGTTGCACTGTATCCATGTGCCAGACGGGACCACCTTAATCATGGCAAAAATTGCAGTGTCTTTTGTAGATATGGAACACACCTTGCATTAAACATCTCCTTTAAACAATGTAAGCTATTTAGCATCCAGTGCAGCGGCTGCTGCATGCAAGATTACAAATCAAACAGTTCAGAATGCATAAATGTTCGCTGCACATTACAATCGACAGTTACATACCACAATGTACACTGCTTCTAAACAATTTTATTCTAATAAAAGATTGAACTCAAGTATTTGTTTACATTTGTTTTCTTTAAAAACATGGCATACAACTTACACAGATCTTGTAATTTATTAATTGAGTAACAGAACAGATGTAATTGCTTACCATAGCATAGGTAATGAAGAATTGCAACATAGTAGAACTTGTGTTGAGCAACCAGTAAATGCTGGCATAAAATTCTGGAAGTTTGCAGTTTTTACTTACAGAACAAAGGTAACTTGAGGGGGTACCACATTGAAAATTCTGAAGTTTTTTTCAGTAGATTGCTGGGCAGCCTAACCCACATACTATTGTATCCCTTAAATACCTGCACGGTGTAGTGAGGCAAAATTCTATACATATACCAATATTTAATCATTATCAGTATTACATACAAAGACTCACAAGACACATGATTGAATAGTAAATAATATGGTTATATTCATGTTGCAGGCATCACAACCAGCATGTACTGCACAGAAAACGGTCATTCAAGGACTGAGGCAACGTACAGTCAAGAGTCGTCTTTATTTGATTTAGAAAATGATGGTAGACAACACTCAAGGACAAGCAGTCACAACAGGCTCATATGGACAATTTGTACCACATATATCAAATTTATTTATTTCAATCATTGCATTCCAACAAAATAATGCAAACCCACAAAGGCCCCATATCACAAAAACGCCCTAGAGTGTCTCACAACTCACAAATGACTAAAGCTCACAGTCAAGAACCTCAGACCACTTTTAACCCAGGCACACTCCTTTCATATCACTAGGATGTGTGTGTGTGTGTGGGGCGGGGGTAAGGTCCAAAGGAAAGAACGGATGGCTTAGGCACTTAGGCATCCTAAAATGAACATAAACCACAGATTTAAAACACAATAAGTAATACATGGTTTAGTACAATGATGACAGCCCTTGAAGTGCACAAGTTGAAGCACAATAGGGATTTTTTAATCATTACATTACTTATCTTTCTACTTAAAAATAAATGGCTTGGAGGGTCTCTTGGAGGCAAAGATAATGGACCTTCCTTAATACATTAACACGTTTTCATTTAGTATTTTAAGCATTTGGCTCAAATAAGATGATAGGTTAGAAAGGTTCATGTTGAAAAACTGGAGACATGTCCATGTTCACAGATTTCATTAGACACTAGACCAGTTGTGTGTCCCTACTGCTGATTTAAGCGATGGAGGTATGCAATGCACCTTGAGCCGATTGTCTGCAAAAGGAGTCAGATTTGTGGACAACAGTGACCCCTACTGGAACTGAAGTGGACTTTGGTAATTCACAGTAAGTTCAGGCGCCCTCTGGTGATCAAAAGTGAAATGTACAACAGTAAAAAAGAGCCAGCACAGCCTGTAAGCGCAGTAACGGTAGCAGACAAGCAAATAACAGCACATTTGTTCTTTGCTTTGTTTCTAAAACACACTTATTCATATCACATTATTCATATTATAAAAAAATTTAAAACGAGGACAAAATTATTGCCGTGTACACAGAAAAAAAACAAGCTGTCCAAGTTTCATTGTCACTAAAAACTAATAACATTACCGGTGTGATGTTTTTTCAGTGTTCTGAAGGTATATGAAAAAATGAAAATAAAACAGAATAAAACTAAGGACTGTGTGTCCGACTCAATATGAGAATTTTCTGGCTCAATTTCAACCTATTATTGATATGATAATTTGATGAAAATCTGATGGAAATGATCAAATTTAGTCAAATCCTTGCCAGTCACTTTGCTCCGAGTCATATTCAAGCTCAGCTCCAATGCAGCGCACCCCTTCTAATAACATTGGCGTCCCATGGTGCCGGTCTGAGAGAGAAAGAGAGAGGGAGAAACACATATCTTATACAGTTATACATATCTCAAATTTTCATGAAAACTACGCCTCATGAATAGATTCTGTTTGCTATGTCCACATATGATGTGAGATGCCTCAATGAACATTCAGTCAAACTAGTAGATTTGATTTTACAAAATAATGGAAATAAAATAAAACAACGATGTTTTCTCTAAATGTTTAGCCCTTAGAATTAAAAAGACTGTTTTTGTTACTGTGCATTTTCTATTATCTGTTTTACAGTATTTATAAGCAGCACAGGAGTACAACTTTCATTAGAAATTCAGAAAGACTAAAGTGATGTAGGCTGGACAAGATGATGTATGTAAATGTTTTGGTTTTGCGATCTAAAAAACTATGATTTGAAAACAGGCTGTTTTTGAGTTTCATATACAGGGCAGTAAACATATTTCTGTACTTCAAGCCTTTTTTTTAATTACAGAGGAAATATGTTAGGGGCCCTTAAATGTCCTGAAAGGTACTCCAATATGTAGTAGTATATTTCATCCATAACATGAAGCCCAAATCATTAAAGACGTTTAACTTGCTTGCAACTAAGTATACTACAAATGAAAACTAACCACTAAAAAAAGGAACAAAACAGACACAATAAAAGTTCACGACACATAAGAAATGTCACAAAGACCCATAACCAAAATTAATGTCCAGTAAAAGATGAAAGTAACAAAATCTAAACATATCAAGCGAGTCGTCTACACCAGCCAAGCTTTTTGATTGATGCCCCACATTGTACTGATGTTCCACCTTAAATACAGCCGTGATGTCTTTATTTACTGCTTATAGGGACATTGCAAAATGCATATTGTTATTCTTTATAGTTTAAGCAGAGCAACATACATAGGAGCTTTGTTGTCCACAAAGAACATGAGTTAATGTTCCTCCATGACCCTGTTGGTTGTGAAGTTAGTGTTAAGCTGGTTTAGGGCGTAAGCATACGTTTGTTTTCCTTTGTGGTCAAAGAGCAGGTGGGTCTTTAGTCACTGTTTGAAGACAGTGAAAGACTAAACTATGGTCAGAGAAGGTCTTTTCTGCCACTTAGATACCAAACCAAGAAAAGTCTTTCATGCATGTTCGAGGAGGGTGGGTCAAGACAGGCTGTGTGAGGGAGAGTTGTGACCCAAGATCTGATCATTGCAATGATGATTATTATTAGTAACATAAATGGTCACAGAAATGAAAGGTCTTTAATTTTGACTTAAAAGTAGAAAAAGAAAGCCAGTCACAAGGAGACTGCAAAATAGAGGTACATGGCACTGAGGGAACTGCCTGCCAGGATGTGAAGCAGAATTTAAAACTTGATACTACGGTGGCCTGAGAGCGGACAGGGGCAATGTGAGTAGGTTGCTTAGTCTGAGTGAAAATTGGAGAGTTCTGATTATAATGTATTTTTCAAAAAAGACTTTGCAGTGAGGCCCACAAACAGAGAATTACATGAATCAATATGAGCTTAATAAAAGCATTAACTTACTTGCACATCACTACTAGTCAGAACCGCTGAGCAACGTTGGTGAGCAACGTTACGGAGATGAAATGAAGATCAAAATTAAGTATAGAAGTATGTATAGTACACTAAGTTTTCTAATACGAGAGAAGTGGGCTCAAAAAGCTTGACAAGCACAGAGTCAAATCTAAGAAAATATGATGAATTAGGGATTTGGGGCCGACTAGTATTTTTTTTATTTATTAGTGTTTAAATTGAAAAGGTATCCTCCAAAGCTTTTAATCTGAGATACTGTCAGTGTAGTGGAAGGAGTGTGTGTGTGGTGGTGTATACTTAGATATACCTGAATATAATATGCTTAACAATAAAAAAGTAAGGCTAAGGCTATGAATAATCTGACCAAGGTGTAGGATGTACATTAGTGAAAAAAGGTTGCCCAAGAACTGAACCCTGAGGGACACCACACAACAGGAGATGAGCAAATGTGATAAACTGCAGTCTATTTATAAGATATGACCTGAACTACTGAAGGGTAATGTCAGTGATACCAACAGAAGAAAGACAGGAAATGAGTATATCATAATTAACAGTGTCGAATGCTGAACTTAAGTCAAGGAGAAGGTGAGAACCACTATCAGCAGACCGGAGGACATCATTAGAAACGAACAGAAGTGCTTGCAAAGTCAAAGAAAACTTTATCACAGCTACATATATGTATGCAATGAGATGAGACAGTGTGGCTTCACATTTTACAAAAAGTACAAAAAGTCAAAAGTTCACATACATAAATAAACAATAAATAGAAATTCTAAACTGAAAGTGAAAACATGTAATTTAGTACAAAGCAGTAGTGGAGTAGTATGTTCTACATAAAAATATTTACATTTATGGCATTTAGTAGTTGCCCTGGAACAATGTGGCGGTATGGGTCTTGCTCAGGAACCTAGTGGTGGCATGCTGAAATGTAGGGTTTCGGAGACATGACCTCTTAGCAAGTACCCTACCTACTAGGTCACCACCATCTCCTGCTTGTACTCCTAAATGTTTGTTCTGCCCGGACACTTGTTATACTGTCTTGTTTCGTACTGATACTTATTATACTGTTACTGTCTTGTTTTACTTTTTGCCTTTATGTCGACTTTATGTTGTGTTTGTTTTTTGCGTTGTCCATGCATCTGGGACTGAAATGCATTTCCCCTCAGTTATATACTGTGTATGTGAAGGGACAACAATACACCTAACTTGAACTTGAATTTTTCCGTATTGAAGACCAGTCTGATCTTGATGGCACTCCATATCAGTTATGGAGGACTGGAGGCCCTCAAAAGAAGCCCAGCCAGGAGCGAGCTGGAGACGTCTTAAGCTGACAGCTGACAAGTGACTGGAACAGTGCCTAAGTAGCGTTAGTGGTAAAAAAAAAAAAAAAAAAAAAAAAAACTAACAAAAATCTTCTTAATGTTAAATGACAATGAAAGGAAATTCAGGTCTTGGGTCTGTAGTATCTCCCATAGCAATAATTTTAGGTTTTCCAAATGTAATTCTAAAGCTCACCAAAAGGGGGAAGCAAATACCTCCAATAACTGCTTATCTTCAGTATTTCCACATGTATGAGTGCATTAAGATGTACAGGTGTATGGGGAAAATTTGGGCAAGGGGAAAAATTGCCATATTACACATTGCTGATTTTTAAAATTTATTTATTTTTTAAGTGAATGAACCTCTGCATAACATTGACTTAAAGATTACAAAATTTGGCATGTGAATAAGTTCAGCCAGTATCTCATAAGACTCAGACTGAAATTAATTTAGGATATTGTGGCACTTTTCCCTTACAGCATGCTTCTAGCTCACTGATTTATACATTTTCAATAAAGTTTAAGCCTAATGACATTTTTCAAACACAATCTTTTGTTTCATGATTCTGATGCATATTAAGGATCAATGTCATGTTGCAAAGTTGCTTGCTTCTTCACTAACTGTGTGACAAATGAGTTGATATTTATAAGGTTTAGAAGCTTATTTTTTATAAAAACACCAGTAAACCTTTGGCACCTGCAACATTTATTTTAGTGTCCTTTCATACACACCTATGCCTGAACCATCACATAACTGTATAGAACATTAAGTAACTTTACAGTTGATCCCTTCTTATATAATTAGGTCAGCATAGCATAGCAACCTGTAGCTTCTTTTGTACCTTTTCAACTCCCAAAATGTAATGATTTCCAACATGTTGCTTAAGTTTAGGGCTGCTTTTAGCAATTAACTTACCAAAGTTACTTTTTAGAAGCTGGCTGTGCTGCCGAGATCATTAACTTACCCATAACACGAGCATGAACTTTGACTTTCAGGCATACATCCTCTTTGCTCTCACTGACTATCAGCATCTCCTCGCACAGCACTCCCTCCTGGTGAGCCACATACTCACATGTCACCTTCAGTCCGCCTATAGAAAGAGAAGGGACAGAGTTAATGCAACATGAGGGAGAAAATATGAGTTTAAAAAGCACAGAATGTGACATTTGATCACTGAAAGAGTGGGAATATCATAGGTGAAGTTGGGGATGGTTATTCCATGTTGAAAATTTACATTTACATAAATATTCCTTCACACCATGTTAGTTTATATTATATAAAATTCCATTCTTTTCCTCAGGCTAAGGTCAATGGCTCACATTCAGTTGATAACTGTTAGAAATATTAGAACTAATAATACTTAACGTAACCAAGGGGGGATGTTGTAAGCACATTTTGTTAAGTTTATTCAGATGGTCTTCACACTGGGAAGCTCCTTGTCGAACATTAAATAAGGATACATCCAAAAATTTGTTCAGATGTTTTTCACACTGAGAGAGATGAACTCAATGTAGTTGGTGGTGACCGAGCAGTCGGTCATCTCCCTGCATGGAGAACCTCCCACAGGGTCAAACTCATGAATTCAGCAGGCTGCTGCCCCCTTGCAACCATTACAAACAATAAATTCACACACATGCACAGTCACAAGAGGCAGGGTAATGGAAAATGCCTGGAGCTTGCCAGTTCTCTTGCTAATGTTCCACAAAGCTCATTCTGAACCTCAGCCACAGTAAACAGTAGCCTCGCACCATAAGTAGCCAAATTTAATGGACTGCAATAAAGAGCATTTGAGCATTTACTTGATGTTTGGTTGCAGCTTATTTGAAACGCTTGGATTGAATTAACTGAAGGTCAGCCAGTCAAGAGAGCTGTTAAAAGTGTTAAAAGATCCAGATGGGAGCATAGCTCAGTTACTTGATATCCATAAATTCTCCCATGTTCAAACTGAACAGATGAACACACCCGTGCCCATTTATTCTCCCTTCATTAAACATTCTGGTACTGTGACGTATTTCCATGACAAACCATGTGAAGGCCCCTGAGCTCAGTCTCAGAGATAGGTGGGGAAGTGAAACATGATCACTGCCTAGCAGAATATCTTCAGATGTATACAGAACATCTTTTTGTCAAACTGTTTTTACAATTCAGAGTTCACTTTATAAAGAACATATAAGATAGCAACATTTTGAACACACAGAGTTTCCAATTATAGTAATTGGAAAAAACAGAAGACCTTTCAGAGATGGGGAAACATTGAAAGAACATTACAGAAAAACAAGATTTTTGTCTTTTAAATGATATATAGTGAATCATGAGAGATATGATCAGGTACATGCGCTAGCAGGGTTTAAAAAAAATAATAAATAAAAAATAATAATAGTACATGTTCTGTATAAGTAGCCAAAGTTCACAATGTGAGAAGTTCTCTGCTATAAAATCAAGCTGGTCAGATTCTGTATAAATTTAAGGTGGACTGTCTTAGATTATTATTGTAATATATTTTTCCACAACAGTGCCGATCCAAACTTTTTTTCTTCATTTAATAACGAAACTGGTCAAAGTTCAGCAGACTTCCTTCAGATGTTCTGCGATGAAACAACCCCTCCAAAATGAAGGGATCAACTAAAGCTACAGCTCATAATATCATAACATAACATGTTTCATGTTTCTCTGGCTCAGTGAGAGCCCCCAGTTAAGAAAACATTAAATAAACTGGCTGAATTCACTTGATTAGTGACTGATTTATATACATTAGAAGAGAAATAAAGGAAAGAGATTGTGGATAACTGTCGGAACAGGAAAAAAGCGAGAACATACCATCGTGGTTCGCTGTAATATCTTTTATCTGGAGGTAAGGGTTGGGTATTGGAGCTGGACACACATCTCTCCCAAGCGCTGGAACCTCCGGCAGTGTGAAGATGATCTCATACTTGTGCTGAGTTTTTAGGAAGCCCACCTTTAGAGAACACAACAGGAACAGAGGCATTCAATATTGGATATCTTTCAGTGTCTACTGTTTAAAATTATTTTCTTTTCATAAATACAGAGAGCCCTTTGCTGTTTAGCATGGCGAGAGGTATTTTACTATAAAAACACTGTGATGACAAGATATATACTAGGGCTGCACAATATACTGTTGGCTGATTTCATTTCAATATCAGCTTGTTTGGATGTGTGGATGAGACAAGGCATTCACTCGGATTGTATGAGCAAATGTGATCTCATAATGAGAACGTCTATGGAAAACGAAGACATTTTGGGCAACACGTTGGTGGTATAGTGACTTGTTGCCATGTTGTATTTATTTGTTTTTTTAAACCAATCCAATGGCATTGGGAGGCAGAGCTAAAAGCCTTTCTGTAAAGAAAAAATAAAACTTCAATTAAGCATGTAGATGCACAGAGAACACGCTACATACAGTAAATTCTTTTCCACAGTTCACACAAGTAAGAGCCTATCTAGCCTGCTGATTACTCCAGATGTTAGAAGAGTATAGACCAGAAGAACCTGGGGGCATGTTCTCAACTCCAATCAATGTTTCCATGTGTTGCATGGAAAAAATAGAAATAATTCATTTTACATGATTAATTTAAACCCCTCTTTATCGCTTGGAAAAAAAAAACCCTGACTGTTGTGAAACACAATTTCACTCCTAATAATTTTCACTTCTGAAACACTCCTAATAATTTCAGTGTGAATGGGGGTGCTAAATGGCTGAAGGCCGATCACAACAGAAACAATGAATTCAGTGTTTTTGTAGCATAGTTTCCATAAACAAACTTAATTTCCGTACTGTGGAGTGAGTGATATTCAGTATATGTAAGATTAGACATTTTACATCACATTACAAATGTAAATCTTTTTGTCTAAATAGATTCTTTGTCACATACACAGTATGTATAGTGAAACTGAGTTACAATAAATTAGAGAAAATTGGTTGCTGTTGATGTACAGTATATTAACATAAAGTACAGAACACAGGTTAGATACAGTAAGGTAGTGAGTACAGATGTGTTTAAATGAACATGAACTTTAAACCATTCATTAAAGTTTGTTTAAAGGCAGGTCTTGATTAAGGTGTTTTAATACTATATGCTCCTTAGGCATCTATCTGATTTCAGCAGTTCAAACAGACAGTTATTGGCATGAGACGAGTCTCTGATGATCCTAGTTGCCCTGGCTCTGCATCTCCTGGTATAAATGTCCCACAGAGATGGTGGAGGTGATCTGATGCAAGGTTCCAACACCTGGATCATTTTTCTGTATTCCTTAAATGTCCTGTACAGAGCTATTTCCAAACAAGTAGGTGATGCTCTGAGTCAGGACACTTTCCACAGCACGGGAGTAAAAAGCTCTTAAGATACCTTAAGGGGTGGTGGTGGCCTAGTGGTAGGATACTTGCCTGTAGACCAAGAGGTCATGGGTTCGAATCCTGCCTCCAGCA
>JBBPDB010000011.1:2606190-2617430 GCA_037974465.1 Brachypetersius altus
CTCTGTCTGATCTTCAGAAGAGTCTGAATGAGAGACTCACTAAAACTCTTAATGAGAAGATCAGAGAATCAGGTGAGCATCTTTCATATCCAACATATTTTCTATTCTGAATTCTGTATTAGAATAAATAATTTATTTTATGTCATGAAAGGCCAACAGTTCGCCCAGTGTTACACGTAGGATAATCCCAATCACGCAAGGACATGAGAGAGCAGGTAGTCTATGCACTTTACTCTGGAAACGCTCTCTTAATAGGAGTAGAGATTCCCACCATTCCCATTCACACATAGATCAAAAAGATACCCAGAGTACTCACGCTTCAGAAGAGTTAAAGCTCTGGTGATTACGCAGTGGCTGAGCAATGGCTACCTCCATGATCTTGGCTTTTATACCATGTCACATGCTAACCTTGGAGTCCTCTTGCACATCACATGACCAGTGTGTGAAAGTAGCGCCCTCCAGGACCATCCCCAGACTTACCCAGTTAGGAGGATTCCCTGCAACAGTAGTCCTGAATAAGAGAGGGGTCCAGAATAAACCAACTGGGACCCCAAGACCGCTCCACAGGACTGTAGCCTTCACAGTCCACCAGGTACTGGGTGCCGCAACCTCTCCAACGTGAGTGGAAGGTGCACCCGGAGGCATACACAGAACCACCACCAACCATCCTGGGAGTGCAGGATCCTGTGGATTCGACAAGGGTCCTATAAAATGAGGTGTGAGTTTTTTGGACTACTTACGAAGATGCTTAGTGCAAGATAGCAGCATGAGTCTGAGGCCAGTGCCAGCAGACCAACTGTTGGGCCAACGGTACATAGGCAGCTGGTAGCCTAGTGGTTAAGGCATTCACCCTGTGATCAGGAAGTTGCGGGTTAGATTCCCAAGACCGATAGGCACCTCTGAGGTACACTAAGCAAGCTACCGTAACCACACACTAAAATGGACTGAGCCCAGTAGTGAAGGAGACATGGAGACTGTGAGACCACTCGGCTCAGATAAGGTAGCGGGTCTATTTGTACAGTCGATCAGCAACAAAGCATTTCAAAAAACTCTCCAGTTGTTGGTTGGTCTGCTCTGTCTGACCATTAGTCTGCAGAATTAGTGATAATTAGTCTTCATCATTAAGAGGAAAGACTACATGATGATCTCCGCTGAGTTTACTGCGCTAGGCCCATTGTAGCGTAAAGGATGAACCCAACTGTGAAGAAACAGGAGGCCAGGTAGTCCACGCACTTTGCTCTGTAAAAGTAGAGATTCCGACTGGAATCCGCGTTCCCATTCTCACACAGATTTAACGTGTATGTAACAATTTATTTGAAGTAACTGATCAAAGAAAAAAAGCTTCTTTAGTTTTGCATACAATATAAGATAAGCTGTAACTCTTTAAATTGTGTTAAATATTATTTGTTACAGCCTCAGCAGAACTGAAGAGGATTCAGCAGTTTGCAGGTACAGTGCAGGATGTTTTTATGCCATTATTTAAGGTGTTTTTTTTTTTGTTTTTTTTTTTTTACAATTCATTGTTTTAAAATAATTGCCATCACAAAATTGTTACCCATACATCTCCATTATTCAGAATTAAAATTTAAAATAAAAAAAGGGATTTATTACCTACATGTTGATGTTCCTCACTGTGTGTTTCTCTCAGTGGACGTAACTCTGGATCCTGATTCAGCTCATACCAAACTCATCCTGTCTGGTGATGGAAAACAAGTGACATGTGGAGACACATTTCAGAATTTTCCTGACAATCCAAGGAGATGTACTAATTATGCCATGGTGCTGGGAAAGAGGGGTTTCTCCTCAGGGAGATTTTACTATGAGGTGCAGGTCAGGGGGAAGACTGACTGGGATTTAGGAGTGGCCAGAGAGTCCATTAATGGAAAGATTCCATTTACCCTGTGCCCACAGAGTGGAATCTGGACTGTGATTCTGAGGAATGAAAATCAGTATCAGGCTTGTGATGATCCCTCAGTCCCCCTCTCCCTGACAGAGAAGCCCCAGAAGGTGGGGGTGTTTGTGGATTATGAGGAGGGTCTGGTCTCCTTTTATGATGTGGAGGCCAGGTCTCATATCTACTCTTTCACTGGTCAGTCTTTCACTGAGAAACTCTATTCTTATTTCTGTCCCTATCTTAATCACGGAGGTAAAAATTCAGCTCCTCTGATCATCTCACCAATCAAACACTGAACAGATTCAACAGTATTTTCAGGAAGTTCTGGAAAAGAATCTGTGTATAATTTAGTGTATAAACTGGATAAATGTGTTACTCATTATTTTTCTTTAAAAACTAAATAATTTAGTAGAAAGAAATAAGAAAAAAGCAGATGAATGAGTTCCCTGAATCTTTGGATTAAACTAAGACTAAATTCTGCAGTGACTTCTGATATTACACCTGACTTTAGTGGCTCTTTACTGTTTTCTTATGTTAAAGAAATTGATTGTGAATAAAGAAAACCAAATAAAAACATTTCAATATCTCAGTAAAAGCGGCTTGCATAAGTTTTGAAGAGTGAATCTTTAAAACCTTTTTAAGATGGATTCTTATTATCTTTAGCAGAATTAAATGGTTAAACAAAGTAATTCAGAGTGTTTTGATAATAAAAACACTGTTGATGTTTTAATAACAGTGTTTGATAACATCCTTGATGTTATACCACCCACTGTGCTGCAAGTTTCTCAAATTCTAGAATGTTCTGTTTTATATTATTATTCTTCTCATCATTGTTGTTATCATTATAATTATTATTTTTATTATTATTGTTGGTGGTGGTGGCAATAATAATAATTTGCTTTACTGATGAGCTCATAGTCCGAGCTAAACTGTATCATCTAGTTTCTCCATCTTCTGTTTTATTTTTTTCCATTAATGCTAAACCACATTCATAAGTCAATTTGCACTACTGATCTATAGTACACTAAATCTTATACACAGCAATGTCAGTGTTACACTGTAATTTGTTACACGAATGTTCTTGCCATCGTTTTCCACTATTGTTTATTGTCTTTTCTTTTGAATTTTTTCCATAATCTTACTATCTTTTATTCTTCCTTGCTGCGCTTAGCGTGCTAAGACACATGGCTTTCCCTCTGAATTGATTAAAGTTTTATCTTTTCTCGTCTAAAAGTGAAAGGCACAAAACAAATTCGACGAGGATGGGATTCGAACCCACGCGTGCAGAGCACAATGGATTAGCAGTCCATCGCCTTAACCACTCGGCCACCTCGTCTCTCCTACTGATCTGCTACCACGCACGGTCTAAAAGATAAATGCACATGTTGCCGGCAATCTTGTTCGGTTTCACGCTACTCAAATATGGTTTCTCGTACGGATAACACAGATATTAAGGATAATATAATAATAAAAATAATATCGGCTCGTGATCTCTGCTCTAGTTCTTGCTGGTCCAGTCTTTTGCAGTATTTACGGTAACAGCCATACAGTCCATACACATATATATATCCATTATGTACATATATATATATATGTGTGTGTGTGTGTGTGTGTGTGTATATTTGATTATATATTTGATTAGTTTTGCAACTGTTAGGTTAAACAACATTGGACTTGTCTACGTGTGGGTTGGCAAAACGCCATGGCCAAAAAAAAAAAATTCAAACTGGAAAAAATATTTAAAACTAAAATGAACCTTTACCTTTTACTGAAACTGCTGCTCGGAAACCCCAGGCTCTTCTCAGAGCAGCAGAGCTGAAACATGCTGCGGGCGCGCATGCGTGGTTCTGGACCTGTCCTGCTCTGTTCTGTTTGTGTTTGTGGTTAAATTTCGCTCTTTTCAGGACCGGTTTCTCGGTTTTGGGCTGCAATGGGCTTAAAATCGAAAGCAGCCGGTATGGTGAGAGTACACGGTGGCTAGATGTATACGATGGTTTGCTATGTTGCCAATGGCAACGCTGTTGCCATGAAATGTAGCTGCTAAGCTAATGTGGGTGACTTAACTTCATGCATATTCTCTGAAACAACAACGTTTGGAATGCATTTCTCCAAGAAATGCTCCGTGTTTAAAGTGGTGCTCAGTGCCCTCCTGGTCGTGGCGCTGCTGCAGCTCCTCTATCTGTCGTTTCTGTCCAAGCTGCACGGGAAGCAGCAGCGCTACAGGTACTCAGAGCTGTTCGGGTCCAAGAAGAGCCCTCACCTAGGGGAGAAAAACAGTAAGAAGGAGAGGCTGAGGTACTCCCTGTCCAGTGGGGGCATCTTCGACACCAGCGGCCAGTACCGCATCTACAAAAACCTCATCAAAAGTGACTTCTCCACCAGCCAGAAGCCAGGAGCAGACCCCAGGTCCCACCACCTCTCCTTGGCCACGCACACCACCATCAACAACCTCCATCACCTGGACTCCCTCCTGCAGCGCTGGCACAACCCGCTCTCCATTGCCATATTTGCCCACGGCCAGGATGTCAGGTTTGCCACAGCCCTTGTGTATGCCCTCAGCCTCTTCTGCCCACAGATTCAGGAGCTGGTGGACTTCCACCTGGTCTGTCACTCCGAGGAGATGGCCAGCTTTCCAGAGCAGGACAGGGAGCACTTCTCTGGGCTCGAGGAGCAAGGGTGTCCAGGCGTCTTTGCGAAGCTCGAATCCCACAGAGACAAGTACAAGAACTATGCCATTGCAAGCAACGTCTCCTACCCCAACAACCTCCTCCGCAATGTGGCACGTACTGGCACAGACGCCGCCTATGTCTTGGTCATCGACATGGACATGGTGCCCAGTGCGGACCTGCACCATCAGTTCGTGACGATGCTGATGAGGCGTGAGCCGGCCCAGAATGAGGTCCTGGTTCTGCCCGCCTTCGAAATCAGGCACACGCGCAAGATGCCAGCCACCAAGGCAGAGCTGGTGCAGCTCTATCAGGTCGGTGAGGTGAGGCCCTTCTATGAGGAGCTGTGTCCACGATGCCAGGCTCCCACTAACTATTCCCGCTGGATTAATCTGGCCGCCAAGAGCTCTGGGCCTTTGGAGGTGGCGTACACCTTGAATTGGGTGGACCCATGGGAGCCCTTCTACATCGGGGCCAAAGCAGTTCCTCTGTATGATGAGAATTTCAAGCAGTATGGCTTCAACCGCATCAGCCAGGTGGGGCCATCACCACTTCAGTATTGATGCTGAAAGCTAATCACAGTTTTCTGTAATTTTTAAAGCAACATTGCAATAGCTGTGTAAATGCAATTATCTTCTTTGAAATAAGCTCCAGGTTTTTTTTTATTCATGAAGAAGACCAGCACAGCCTTTTTCAGGACTGAACTCAATGTAGGGCCACATCTGTTTGAAAATACATTTTTTATATAAAAACACTGTGAACCCACACTGTGTGGTGAAATAATCTATTATTGTTTTTTAAGGAACTGATTTTGATGTGTTTTTCCTGTCTGATCACTTAAAGGAGTAAAACCAAGGATGGATGTTCCGACAAGTCAATGCAAGATGTGAGAAATCTGTTAGGTGGAATTCAGGCACAGTATAAAATCCACTGAGATCTTGTGGGAAGTGTGTAGAGAAGAACATTTCTGAATCTTTTGCAGGCAGCAGTGAAGTATATGCAGCTTCCCACAGATTCTTCACTGCTTCACTAACACCAGCATAGCCACACAATATTTAAACATAATGTTTTTAAACTTAATAAACTGCGTGGCTTCTGGCATTGTCTTATTTGAATGTCTTTTGTTTTGCTCTTCCTTTTAAATGGGCATACAGAACAGTGTGCCCATACTCCACCTGAGCAATTCCAGTTGAATGCCAGTGTATATATGCCATATTTTACAGCTCCTAAAGTATTATTATTATTTAATTTTGTATTGTTGATTTTATTTAAAGGCACTCGATTACAGCCAAGTGAAACAGATCATAAAATTGAATGAAATGCAAAAGACAAATAGCATAAATATTAAATATACACAAACAAAAGAAAAGTGTGAAAACTGCAGATTTCAGTTCAACAGATGGGGGGCAGCATAGCTAAAGGATCGAAACCCTGGACAAACGATTGGAGGTGTGGCGTGAAGATTGGGCTAGAATGGTCTGAGGGTGCAGGAGTGATTGTTAAGTACTCGGTAGATGCTCTGTTTTTATTTACTCCATTTATTTACTGTGTCTTCTTTTTTCCTTTGCCTTGCAGGCCTGTGAGCTTCACATAGCAGGGTTCAGGTTCTCTGTGGTGACTAATGCGTTCGTGGTACACCGGGGCTTTAAGGTCCAGGGAGAGTTCCACAGCCGTAAGGACGAAGAGAACCGCAGGAACCGGCTACTCTTCCGCAGCTTCAAGGAGGGTCTCAAGACCAAGTACCCCAACTCCCCTCGCCACTGCTGAGACCTGAACACACACCCTCCTGAGGGTATATGCACATTTGTTATTTGGGATGCTTAAAGGCACAGTACATCTGAAGGTCGGGATGAATATTGGTCGTAGGGAGTTTTTAATTTATCATGATCAAGATAAAGGTCAGAGCCATCACTGACCTGGAGAATTACAGTAGTCTGGTCAGTGCTGTTCCCATTTCACGACACATCATGTTAGACATACTACCTGCAGCAAGCCAGTAGTATGTTACATGATCAGTGTGAAAAGATAACTGTAGTTTATGGCGTACTACACTGGAAAACAGGGTCTGTATACCTTTAATTAAAATTGGAAACAAAGCCAGGGTTACTTAAAGATTAACCTCAGTGCCGTTGCACCATATAAAAGTCAGTTACAAATAAAATTGTACAAAAAGAAGAAAAGGTCGATTAGTCTGTTGAAGCTGGTGCGGTTTAGCTTTTGTGTATCAGCTTTATAGTAGGTCACAATTAATTCAAGTCTAGCACTATCAATTGATGTCAGGTACTAGAATAATTCAAGAAAGGATTGTAAAAATCTCAATGTTTACGGTATGTGCTTATCAATAATAAACACACAGCTTATGGGCATAATGAAAGATTTTAACACTACATATGAAATGTAATAAAGCACCCAGTATGATGGACTAACCAGACTTTCTGAAGACATTTTGAGGTGAATTAGATGCATTGTTAGCACCATGGTAGGTGTCTAATTGTGAGCAATGGATGTGACTGTAGTTCAGGTTGTTGTCTTCCCAAAGTTGGTTTACATGTTCTAAATCTCATTGCTGTTGTTAGGAGACTTAAAGGGGAGAAGTGCTGACAAATGATTCACTTCAAATCATTAATGGATTGTGTTATTAGTGGTACCTCGTTTACACCGCCTCAATGGTTGACCCCATAATTAATACAGTGATTCGGGAATGTTTTTCAGCATAGATACCACTTTGAAGGCAATGGTGGGTATCCACAGATTAGCCTCTTAATTAAGTAAGCCCACCCTGCATTTACTGTCCTCTCATTCATTTTATCAGCTCAACGTACCTCTTATAATTACAGACTGCTGTCAGCATTGTTTAAAATGATAAAATGGTCCACTACCCATAAAGTACCAGCTTACAGGTGCTTCTGTGAGGTTCCTGCCCATTGATGAATGGGGCAAAGGTGGGTTAACTAATCAACTACAGTCTGTAATAATATAGTATATCTATGTGCAAGTGGAGCTGATAAAATGGACAGTGAGGGTCAATACAAGGAAAGTAGACCTGATTGACTCCTCTATGTCAACAGTAAAAGGCTGTGTGGAAACAGTGTAATGTGTATGTGTGTGTGTGTGTGTGTGTTTATTTCGGACTGTAATTTGGAAAGGAGAACAGAAACAGAATATTGTGATTATAGAAATTAAATGATCACAAAAGTCTCTTAATGATGTGCTTCATCATGAATCCTTGTAACCAGGGCATTAAAACCAGTTTTGCTACTTTATATTATGAATATGTGTGAAAGAATATGATGTCGATGTTATACTAATTGAAATTAATTAATGCTAAGAAATAGACAATAGATTTTTGCCTTTATCTTAAGCATTGTTATTTTTTTTTTACATTTCAAAATATTTTGTTATAAAAATTGTGTTTTGGAGAAGACTCAGCATGGATATAAACATATAAAGGGTTTAATATGTATTGTTTATTTATTTATTTTGCAGATGCAGTATTTTTTTTGTTAACGTCTTGGTTGATATTGTTTGTGAGATTGTGAAAGTATAAAAAAAAAAAACACTTATCGGCGATATCCTGTGAAAACTATAACTACAGAAAACACAATGACAAAAGCCGAAGGCATAACACCACTATAGGAAAAGCAGGGAGTGGCAAATGTTTGGGACCCTGCATGTTTGTCACTGTGCCTTTATTACCATGTGTAGCACTTTTGAAAGACCTTTGAAACGACTTTTTGTCAAGTGATGATTTATTTAATGCATTTATTTAACTGACAATAATATATTTGTGAGTGTTTTGACATTTGGGTATTTTTCCAAACATACTGTTGTGTTTTTTTAGCTGTGTTTTCAAAAACTGCTACAGGATGTTTTATTATATAAACTGATGACTGAATAAAAGAGATATGAAATTGGGATTTGGCAGTGTGATGTTTCCCACGGTATCTAAAAATTACAGATTTATTTCTTCCAGAAAGTGTGATATAATCCCAGGACAGCTTCAGAGAAAGGTGGAGTTCTTGTGAGACAGACACTTGACAGTGGACAGACACTTGACAGCTGTCACTTCAAGGCTTGATCTGACAACTACAGAAAAGATACAATTTTATAGTTTGTGTTTTAGAATGGTTTATTTTTTCTTTAGAGGCACAATTAAAGCTAAAGGTGCCTATTTGGAGAACCACATTTGCAAAGAACCTCTGAATCAATGGTTTCATTTGTAATAAAAATAACCGTTTTTACCTCTTAAATTAGTTTATACAAATGAAAGGTTTCATTCACACACACACACACATATGAATGAATGGAAATCACGTATGTAATGTCTGCAATGCCACACGGAGAGACAAAGTCTGCAGTAAAACATGAAAATGCCGTATGTCATATATACAATTGATGGGTATAAATACTGAAAATAAATTTTCCAGCTGAGTGACATCTACAGACAAATGGTAGTTTTGAGTAAGTTCTTGCACTTTGTAGAGGTCAGTTGCATGTAAGTAACATTGGCATAAGTAGTTATAGTGCGCTTGTCCAGCTGACCACTGTGTGGCGCTAGTTGCAATCCCAGCTGTGTGTTTTACAGAAGAGTTTAACACTTTTGTCTCTGATTATGTGAACAGACACAGCATTAATAGGAGCCCTGAGACAAACAAGTCACCATACATACCCAGTAGAGTAATTAAACAGCCTTTTATCACCGGCTTGACACTTGGCAATACACACCTGGTAATGTGTTTCCTCAAACACCCTGGTGCCTTAAACAATCTCTTAAACAAATGGCCACTGACACCTGTGACACATATCCCATTAGCTCTTATTGGCTGAGAAATCAGAGTGACAGCCAGAATATATGCCAGTGGACTGTTGGAGGACAGTGGGTGGATACAGGACAGAAACATGTACACTAACCCATTTAGTGGTTTATTTACAATCTATTTATTTATCACAGCCATGCAGCCATTTCTTAGTCCTTTATTTATTCTATCTCCTAATACACTGGTCTGCTCTGGGACGGTGGATACATTCGTCACTTGGCACTTTATTTCCCTAAATACTGGTTTCCATTTATCACACCTTATTTGTTACTTGCTTTATAATATTTTATACTCACAATAACAAAGGATATCTACAGAGCTCTAAATCTTGTCGCGCTGCACTGTACATTCCAGTGTATTGCAATGACAATCAAGATATTATATTCTATTTTATTCACATCTATTCTTTTCTATTCTATTCTATCATCTTCTTTTAGTGCAGGGTCCTAAAAGGCAAACACATTACTGCCATTCTGTTAAACCACAAACTGAGGAGAGAAATTAAAATGGGGACAAAATTAGGGCTGGTACAATTACTCCATTCACCTCACCTTCATAAAAGAACACAACACGATGAAATACTCCTACAGCCAATAACAGAATCTGATTAACACACTCGTTTAGGATAAAACTCCAAATAACCATTACGTAGTCAAATGCAAAAATGTGGGCACTCCTGGTCAAATTCCATGTTGTTCCGTGAGTAAATTACCATTCAGAGATCACACTGTAATGCAGTTACCTTATATGTAAAATTTAATATTTTGTATTTTATATACTTTTTTCTGTCTGTAAAAAAAACAAATAAATTGAAATTCTGCACTAAAACTAGCAAGAATTGTCATTTCGAAGTCTGTTCTCTACAGAGGATGTGTGTTTATTTACATTTAGAAAATCAACAGAAAAATTAATCTGACTGAACATGTAAAATCTTTTAAACAGGACGGTATAATTATCATTTTCTCTATGTGAGGGATACTGTCCAAACACATTACTGACACTGAAGCCAAACGATGAGAAAAGACTTCAATATGAAATTTATGCAAAATTACTGAATTACATAATGGTTTGTTTCACAGCCTATGATTGTCCAGCTGTGGCCCTGCTGCTGATGCATTTTGAGAATTATTTATGCTGTAGTGGCCACATAACACAGCCAAATGAAGAACACTGATGACACGCAAATCAGCCACAACAGTAAAGCTGCTGACAGGATATGGTTGATTATCTTACTAAAATGACCCCTATCAAGGGGTGGGTGATTGACAGAAAGTTAACAGCCAGTTCTTGAAGTTGATGTGTTGGAAGCAGGAAAATTGACAAGGACAACTGGGTCAGAGCATCTCCAGAACAGGAGGGTGTGTGTGGTGTTTCCATAGACAAAGGTCAGTACCTACCAAAAGATTTCCAAGAAAAGACAACCGGTGAACAGTGACAGGGCCATGGTTACACAAGGCTCACTAATGTGCATGGAGAGTGAGGGCCAGTCCATCCAGAACAATCCTACAGAAGAGCTGCTGGAGCTCAAATTGCAGAAAAAGTTATTGTTAGTTAAGGCAGAAAGGTGTCAGGTCACACAATATGTTTTTGGGGCCATGTAGCTGCAGACCGGTCAGAGTGCCCATGTCGACTTCTGTCCACATCTCTAAGTGCCTCCAATTGACCAACATCAGACCTGGACTATGGAGTAATGGAAGAGGATGACCTGGTCTTATGAATCACATTCACTTTTGCATAGTGTGGACAGCAGGGTGCATGTGTGACGCTTACCTGGAGAAGAGGATGCACCTGGATGCACAGCGGGAAGAAAGTTGGCAAAGGAAGTGTGATGCTCTGGGCAACGTTGTGCTGGGAATCTTGAGT
>JBBPDB010000011.1:2640472-2650834 GCA_037974465.1 Brachypetersius altus
CCATCTTATTTAATGAGGAAAAGTATAAAACACTGCTGTAATCGACTCTCTCCTCTCACACTGAGGCCAGTTGGAGGCGAAACACTACTAGAAGCTCCTCAAAGCTCATTATTGCCATTTTTTTTAAGAGTGAATGAGAGATTTGTTTTCTTTGAATTATTCAAATTCTGTATCATTTCTGCATCATTTCTCTTATATTGATATTTTGTCATTTTTTTAAAAAATGTTGCTTTAAATAATAATACTTTTATTTGGAAATGAATGGATATTTGGAAATATTTTCTGTAAATTTTAAAAACTAGTGCACAGCTGTTCGGTTCAATCCATTTCTCCTGGAGCTGTATGTATACAGACTCGAGCACACACTTTTTTAATGTACAATTTAAATGCAGGTTTTAATGCACAATTACTGTTGACTTTCTGAGTTCAATACAAAGGTATTCTACATTTGAAGCCTTTTAAATGTATTAAACACAGGCAAATAAATCATCAATAAATGGTGCACTATTTGCATAAGTAAGTGTGTCCTTTATTGAGGAAGTCAACAAAGCATGCAGTTTGACCAAGGGACACTCAGGCTTTTGCATACCACCGTAGGTCACCAAGCATTTTTTTGTTGGTTTGTTTTTAAGCAATTATGATGATTTGACGATATTATCATGTATCCCCCATATCCTAAAAGCCTTAACTTCAACTAGAAACTGTTTCCATTCAGAGCATCCACAAAGATTTAATGCAGTTTGTTACTGAACAAAAATACAGCACAGTTGTATCAGTGCATTCAGAAAAAAAAAACATAGTCTTACTTTAGCAATCCAAACATGCACATTTGACATCAGCGACAACTCATCATCACAACTGGCTGCATGCAGAAATCAAATATTTCAATAACATTCCAAATATAAAGTCCGTTTGCACTGACCGGTGAAATGTCCCGCTCTGAAATTGACTCTTGTAGAGCTTAAAAACCATACGATACATGATAGCAATAAAGTGTTACAATATTAAGAGTCTTCATGGGGATTCAACACAACAGGATAAGACTAAACGGTCAGTTAACTCAATGTAAAACCAGTCAATCCGCTTGGCAGTGTTTTTTTTGCAATCCATTAAACCACCATAGGGTGTTACCGTTACAGCACATTCAGTGAATGCAGCACAGTACAAAACACAGGCTGGATGCTCCACCGTCCAGACAGTTCTTCATGACGCCCATTTACATGTTAAAGAATAGTTTCGCAAAAAATCAAATTAATAGTTTTCCACTCGCAGCTATGACTGGAGTTCATATTTAGCTTCTTTAGTTTAGTGCTGGAACGATGATGTAATGTAGCTAAATGCTACAGTCACACACATCTTTTCCCCTCAGACTTCTCTCAGCCCACTCAAACCAAATCCAGCTCCTCATTAAGGTGGTGCAGACTTGTCAGTGCGGTTTAAGGCAAAGCATGACTTCCTGTGAGCCATAATAATGAACAGAATTTCACAGCGCAGCTGGATGCTGCAGGCAGCCTTTTTAGGGTCTGTTTTCACTAGCCACCCCAGGAGAACGAGCGCTAAAATCTATTTGAAATCACCATCATGAAAATTGAGGAATTCGATCTAAAATCAGTCCTTATGACGGCCTTGTGAATACCAAGCTCTGGCATGTTGCTTGTGAGATTTTGTACATTTTTGTGGACTCCAGACTCCAGATTGACAGCTAGGGTACGTGGAAAACCGTGTAAACTTGACTTTCAATCAAACTATTTCTTTCACATGGAACGTCTTAAGAATTCACTGAGACAGGAAACCAACGAAATTTCAGCCTAGACATTATTAATACAATTCAAAGACGGTCGCCCATTCAGTCAATACTGAGCAAAATTAAGCAGTTTTTTCAAGTTTTACCGTTTAAAAAGATATCAGAGACGACCTTGAAATACTGGAAAAACAAAAAAAGTGTGCGGTTACAAGACCAGAAACGATCTTCTGTTTTCTCTTCATATCAAAGCATTACAATACAGCTGAAAGAGCCTTCTGATGGGCTCGATCACATACTGACACTTGGGGCATCTCAGATGCATACGTGTAAATGTACATAATAAATATATAGATTTTTTTTCACCCACCTGTTAAAAAAGATGCTGTATAAAGACATCATGTTCAACACTTTGGTATTGAAGTTCGGCAGGCAAACCCCCCTTGGCAACCACACGAATGATACTGACGACTAGAACCACAGATATTTAGATTCTGTGCAGCAGGAGTCTTAAAAAATGATGGTTCCTGATTCCTCTTTTGGCAAATATTGCTTTAAGCATTATTGCCAAGGATCTTTCTCCATTTTGGCAAACCCTCTAGCCGCAAAGCGAGCTGTTCTGTGTCTTCAGTGGCAGACTGACACGCAAAACTGAGCACATTTGCAACATTTGAAGTGAACATTCATCCACACATGCACACACACACACACACACACACAAACACACACGCGCGCACACACCCAATCCACAGGCCTTCATACCGAACCCCTGTGGAGCTCAGGGCCAGTGAAGAGGATCTTCTGAAGCTGAAACCAAAACGTAAAAGTCCTCTTGTCCCTCCCTCTTCACTCCTCACACACAGACTCCTCAATGTCCACAGCTCCCCCTCTGGTCAGCCTGCGCATCTTGCTGAAGTCATGGTCCTTGCGGAGGTAGGACAGGGTGGACGCCCCCTCTGCGTGTGTGCCCAGCTCGTGGGGCTGTGTGTGCGCAGGGAGGGGCTGCATCTCCCCACTGTTCCTCCAGAACAGGCAGTAGTGCTGGGGGTCACTCACTCCAAACACTCCGGCGCAGGTCTGGGTTAAAATCTCCACGCTCTCACCGGCCTTCCAGTGTAGGGTCTGCGCCGCACTGCGCTCTGTGTTCTGGAACAAGACGCGCACAAACCTCTGGCACACACACACACACACAAACAGACATGGACACCTCAGCTTCCAATTATGTTATAACACTAAACATCGAATACATCATTGAATTCCTATGTTGAAAGCATTGAGTGAGAGGGGAAAGAGAGGGCCATCCTTCCCATCCTGAAAGGACAAGGCCAATTATGAATTATGTTTATGTACAATGGCTGAGTGATCATATAGTAGGGGTGTAACGGTACACAGATGTCACAGTTTGGTACGTACCTCGGTTTTGGGGTCACGGTTTGGTGCGGTTCACGATACAGCAATGTTCAGCAACAAAAAGGTCTAAAGAATGATGCTTGGTTTGTTTTCGTTTATTTTAAATAAAAAGCAGTATTAACCAGTAAACACACACTCCTGCTTATATTTTCATTTATGTGTAAGTGTTACACCAGTAGGTGGCACTATTGCACCACACTACGATCCAGGTTTAGGATTTACTTGCACTTTTTGGTCCCTCTGTGATTCCATATTACTTCAATCACCTCTTCTCCGTCATACCGTGTATTCTCCGAAAGACCCGTGACCCATGTACCGTGACGATTCGGTACGAATACATGTACTGTTACAGCCCTACCATATATTTATATATTCATATATGGTCCTGTGATTTGTCTTTGCTGGCAGAAAAATTATACCAAACAAGAAAGCATTCAGTAATATTTGTTTCATTTGTGAACTGGTTAGAATAACACAAATTCAGTTCCAGATTTTGCCCCCAACCTTTACATGGATGTGTGAAACTCAGCAGTTCCTGATTTAATCAGTATCAATTGAGCCAAATCAGGTCTTTGTGTAATTTGTGTCATGTTGTGTGGGTAAGGGAAGGGGGAGGATGCAACGCTGTATGAACAATGAAGGCAAGTTTAATAAACAGAACTAAAAACACACAGAGCAGAAAACAACAACACAGAAAACCAGAAAAAACCCCAACACAGAAAACAATAAACAGAAAAGATATCCAGAACTCAGAGACAAAACTCATACAAACAGAATAGCAAGGCTCGTGCTTAGTTTTCAACAGGAACAGAAAAGCAGGGCTGTCTTCACTGACAACCGAGAGGAACGTGGTATCCAGAACCAGAACAATCACCACATATCTGAAGCACAAGCCTGCGAACACAAAAAGAACAACATAATACATTCAGCATGAGTAGATAAACAGTCAAGGTAGGGCAACGTACACACACAAAGGAAGAGCAAATACAGACACGTTTGACTCGAGGTGGGCCTGGGCTTAAATAGTGCACGGGAAGGGAAGACAGGTGAGACTGTGATTGACGGGACGAGACACAGGTGCAACTGATAGGAACGGACTGTGACACAAACAGAACATGAAGACTCGAAAGGAAGGAGGAAAAAAGGGAAGAACGGAGGGGGATTGGGATACAGCCGACAGGGCATGGAGACAGAAAAAGACAGAAAAGAAACAGAATGAATGAGAGAACTAATACTCAGGGGATGGGGATCGGTGTCTACGGGGGGAAGGCGAGGCGACTGTGACAAATATACATATTGCGAAAGACTGACTTAACTGCAATAAATGGTGTTTTTCCAAAACTCTTCACCCAGAGCCACAGAGAAGAGGGCAAACAATTGCTCCTTTTGCTATTGCTAGTACTAACTATAATTTAAATTATGTTTACAATAAAATTATTTTTTTAAAAAATCAGTTTTTTCCAACAATGTTCAATGGTTCAAATGTTTTATGGGAGGCATTAAATGTTCTGTTTAAGTTAATTCTTTTAAAAAACATGTTGGAATGGAAATATTATATTTAATTTTTTTCCTGCATAGACTAGTCAGTGCCTGGAGTCTTTATTACCAGCAAATCCAAAGCAGAAAAACATTAACACTGTAAAGTTTTTACTCACTTATCGCATGTGATATCGCCATCTCAACACTCGCGTTATGCAATATAGCATATTGCATGTTTTCCTAATATCGTGCAGCCCTAATATACAATATAAGATGTTCTATAAACTAGATATAACCCCCATCTTTCAATGTGAACACTATGCACCATGCACTATGCACCAGTACTTACTTATAATACTTTTTATTACTTAATATTACGACTGGATTCTCTACAAAGTGCGATAACTTCCATTTCATAAACTACCATTTCTGTGTATAACATAGTGTATTTTCATATTGAGTTTCAGTTTTCTTTTTTTTATTTAGATTTCATTTTTTCTGGGATCGATGAATTTTTCGGATTCTGATTAGATACTTCTTTTTTTTTTTTTGGCAATTTTCCAGTTCTTCTCTGCAATTTACACCGCTAACTAGGACATCCCTTATCACAAGATACTACCAAAAATGCATGGGTGGAGGCTAGCACATGCTAACTAGCATCACCTTGAGAGTCCATGGTCCAGCACTCATTACATTACAATGCAGTCATTTGGTAGACTCTTTTATCCAGAGAGCCAGAGGCGAGTACTAAGTGCTGAAACTTTTATGTAGAAAGTAGTGCAAGTACATCAGGAGAGGAGATGCTCTCTGAATAGATAATGACCCAAATAATATTTGGTCAGTGGGGGTCTCTAGGTTTTCCTTAAGTGGCTTTTAATGGACACAGGACTGGTGTGGTTGCGTGTATTCAATCCAGCCTAGCTAGAGCACACTGCATCTAGCTAATTAACTATTTGAGGAACCAACCTGAAACATGTAGCGCTTCTGCTTGCCTAGAAAACCTCCACCCACTCTGACCCTTTCTGAAAAACACTGACGCATTTCATACATCTGCAAGAAAGTTGGTTTTACATTGTTTCAAATACTAATGACTAACTTTTTGAAATTTGTTGAATGGGGGTAAGGTCATTTTTTTTTCCTGCACTGCAAAAATTCCTGATCTAACTAAGATTTACAATCTTATTTCTAGCCTAATATTCTTATTGTTCTTGTTTTGAGAATAATATACTATATACTATATATACATTGTATATAAAGATTGTTTTAAGATAAGATTTCTTGAAATAGAAAAAATAAGACTAGAAACAAGTGAAATGATCTGTCCATGCCGTAAGATCTTTTTTCTTGGTAAGATTTCTTGAAATAAGGAAAAAAATACCCAAACATCATTTTTGCAGTGTGTGTGTGTGTGTGTGTGTGTGTGTGTACGTGTGTGTTCGGGGCCGGGCGGGACACAGAACCTGTGATGATGATGATGGCTGGTGTGTCTGTAAACGTGGTGTAACTGAGAACGCCATGATTGTCTTAGAGCGAGTACATTTCCATTGTTTACCAATCAGAGGCAGAGTAGTGCGGGTGTACACACACACACACACACACACACACACGTGCGGTCAGTCACACACACAAACACACACGCGGTCAGTCACACACACACACGCACACACGCTCAATGACACAGACACACACACACGCGGTCAGTCTCACACACACATACACACACACACACACACACACGCTCAGTGACACACACACACACACGCTCAGTCACACACACACACACACACTGTCTCTAAACAACATTAAAATAGTGTAGATTAGTGCACAGTGTTTTATATCTATTTTATAGTTGTATTAAATTAGATTTTTTTAAAGTAACACAGTAGTTCCTGGTAATTAGTTACTTTTATAATAATGTAACTCAGTTACTATTTGTGAGAAGTAACTAGTCACTATAACTAATGACTCTTTTAAAGGTACGTTGAGGGTGTGGAGAGGGTACGGACCCTTGTCTGGGCAATGGGATGTAAATTTGATCATTGATCAAAAGTCCTATATACACTAAAGACATCTGGCTCTGGATATCTGGGTTAGTACCCAGTTTAATATGCATGATACAAAAAGTAGTACTTTCTGAAAGGTCCAAATGGTTCACCAAACCTCTCCACCCAACAGTAGGATCCGCAGAACTGTATGATCAGTGTCTGCTGATGCAAACACACGCCCCGGTTATGTTTGCCCTCACAGATGCATTGAGGTTTTCTAAAATGGATCTGTATGTGATGTGTACACAAACATGGCAGCCTGGTGTTTGATTTTCTGCTAATCCTCTCCCAGCGGCTGTCTAATCCATGATCAGGTGTCTGCGGGTGCTGTGCCTTTCAAAGTTTAGTAGGGCACTCACCTGGCGCTCTTCTGCACTGACCTGTGGTCAGTTCTGCTTACTGTAACTCACACCCACCCGCCTGGTGCTCTTCTGCACTGACCTGTGGTCAGTTCTGCTTACTGTAACTCACAATAATATATTCAGAAGCATCTGTAAAAGCGGTTAGCATGGACGGGAAATCTCACTCAGTCCTGTCATGTGCAGATGGATTGGGCCTCTCCTGCTGACACGGAAAACTCCTCAGGGGTCAGTGAGAACGGAGAACAAAGCTGGGACAGTGCCGTCGGCAGGCCAGCAGCTGCCTGGGAGGAGGTCTGGCAATCGCTCCAGCCCACCTGTCGCCCAATTCAGTGCACACCTGGTTAAGCAAACAGCAGAGAAAACACACATGCACATTCACAAACAACCACACATGTACACGCCCATGGGCCAAAGCAGCTGGGTAACCTCCTCCAGAGGGCAGCTGTGGGTATTTTTAACTCTATGAGCTTGTTTGGATTGTTTTTCTATTTCTGATAGTGTCCAAATGATCAATCTTCCTGGAATTATGTGACAAGTCTCATGTTATGTACAATACATGTGTAACTACATGCTAATTCCGGTGGCATTAGTAACTGGTGTAGTCCCAAATCGAGTGATAACTGTACTGGGACTTGGTGATTGGCACCACAAGTAAAAACATACACCACCTTTATATCTTCCATTAGACTGGGGAAAGGTTCCTGCAGGCTCTTGTTGACTGAAAATACTGTTATGAGGAACATAGACTCATCTGAGCTTTGGGTAAATGGTGTTTCCATATCTTCTGACCCAGCAACTGAATACAGATCACATGCTTTAATCTTCAGCAAGCTGTTTCTGAAGCTGTTTCCACAGCGACAAAAAAACGACTGAAGTCTGCATCTGCATCCACAGTGGGCTGACAGTGGCGCTTCACCACAGTCCAAAGAGTTCTCAGGGCAGACCACACCTGTGCATGTGAGCGTCTGGTCGAGGGTGGCACAGCTGAAGGTCACCTGTAATCTCGCCCGAGAGCGATTTCCTGCAGTGCTCTCTTCAGTGAGAGCTGAACCTAGCAACAGCGATGCCGCGGTAACAAGCCTCCGATGACGCAATATCCCTGAGACAATGCCCCACAGTAACCCAGTATTCTCTCATGTGGGTTTGAGTGAAGTGTCTGTGGGGAATCACAACATACGACAGATATATTTACCGTCGTGTTCGAATGGGCCTTTAATGTGATCGAGAGAAGAATAAAACTTTGGTCTGATGTCCATCCAGGAGGCAGAATATACTGTTCAATCTATTTCATCTTGCACTTATTAGAACCCAAGTTGTCACTAAGCAGCTTTACAGAATCCAGGTCCAAGTCCCTAGTGAGCAAGCCCCTAGTGAGCAAGCCAAAGGCAACAGAGGTGAGGAAGAAGCTGGAGGAGGACTGAAAAGGGGAACCCATCCACTGTTGGTCAACCTGGAGAGAAAGATAAAGAGTCTCTGGGGATGACTAACAAGAAGTGCCTTCGTGTACGAGAGCTGAGATCTACGGCTAACAGAGCTGGTACAGTTAAGAGTCAATGGAGGGAGATTTTGTTCAAAGAGTAGCAGAGAGTTTCTGGTCCACAACAAGAGTAGTGTGTGTTTCACTGTGCTCAGATTTTGACGGGACATGCACCGCACAGCAACAGAAGAGTGTAAATCTGCTCCAGCATCAGACTCTAATGATACTAAAGTAGATGCAAAGATGCTTCCACAATCTTACTGGGTGAGTTTACACACCCTTCAGCTAAAGCCTAAGCTCCTTTATTCAGTTCGGTACCAATATACAGCCTCGTCTTGCCTTCCGCACTGATCCAAAAGTTCTGAGTCAGCAGTAAGGCTGTATTCTGGGAATGCCACTGTAAAGCCTAAGCTTGGGATAGTTAAGTTGTGGTCATGATTTGGAAAAGCATGGGAACATGGGATTGAGTCAAACTGTGAGCACAGTTTAGTATGGCTTAATGATCTCATTCCCACGACTTATGTAGCCACGCCCATATATTAAAGTCCCATTCCTATGCTTCAGTAGGTTGTGGTACATAATAGTTTTAATAAAAACTGATGTCACAGACAGTGCTCTGTAATTTTCCACTGTGTAAAGTTGGTAGCCTAGTGGTTAAGGCATTCGCCCTGCGACCAGAAAGTCCGGGCTCGATTCCCAAGACCACTAGGCACCACTGAGGTACCCTGAGCAAGGTACCGTCCCACACACTGCTCCCCGGCGCCGTGTTCCTGCTGCCCCCTGCTTCACTTGGTGAATGGGTTAAATGCAGAGGAAGTGTTTCGTGCTGTTCACACCATGTGCTGTGGCGTGTTCACATATGACCAGCCTGTCACTTTCACCTTTCAAATATGCAAAATATTTGTTTTGTGAATTTATTTGATTCTGAATTATTTTTAAAAATACACTGAATTTACAAATCAATCTACGTTCCTACTCTCACCTATGGTCACGAGCTTTGGGTAGTGCCGTGGATATAAGCGGCCGGAATGAGTTTCTGTGTCTCTCGGTTGGCCTGGGAACGCCTCGGGATCCCGGGAAGAGCTGGACAAAGTGGCCGAGGAGAAGGAAGTCTGGGTTTACCTGCTTAGGCTGTTGCCCCCGCGACCCGACTCCGGATAAGCGGGAGATAATGGATGGATGAATTTACAAAACATAGTGCAATTTCAGGATGTATTAAACTCGATTGTTGTACCACAGAAGATTTATATCCCTATTGATAAAGTTTGTGAAATCCTCTAACTGTTCCTTTTGTGTTTTGCTCCGGCACAGAAACATGCCTGAGTGAAATGTCTAGCACAGGTTCCATGGCTGACGAGGCCACTTGGCCCTACTAACATTACTGTTGCTGCCCGTTCATTCCTCCGTGCTTCTGCTTGTGTTGAGTGTCGAGGATAAATAAAAACACACTGTTGGCAACGTTCATGCCACTCCGGCCCCTCTTTTACCGAGGGAAGAGCTACTGAACATGGCTCCAGTCCACAGAGGGGTCAGTCAAAACCCATTCGCTGTGTCTGTGTTGACACCCTGTCACTGACAAGAAGGCTACAGTTTGTCTCCTTAGATTTTTTCTGAAACTCCCTCTTCACCTGCCTAAGCGGTTTGAGGTATATTTGTACCATAATGAAACCCGTCACATGTCAGCAAAGAAAGTGCTGACTCAAAACGAAGTTTTAGACAAAAAGTAGGGCTGGGCGATTAATCGAAAAGTAATCGAAATCGACATTCAGAGCCTATAATCGATCAGATTTTTCCAGGTGGATTATTTCGATTACTGTCCCTTTAAAAGCACTACCGCGTGTGGAGTCA
>JBBPDB010000011.1:2712598-2724886 GCA_037974465.1 Brachypetersius altus
GTGTGTGTGTGTGTGTGTGTGTGTGTGTTTTGTAAGCACATGAGGGAGAAATAGAGAAATATAATATAATTATAAATATATAATAGTAAATATAAATATAAACTTAAACTTAATACTAACTAAAATGCTCTACATTTACCTTTTATATTTTACCTTTAACTTGTGTTCCTCGATTTACTCCTATTTTGATTATTAAATTATACATTTGTACATATTTTATAACATTATAAAAAGGAGTGGTTCAGGATATATTTCACTGTGTGTTGTACTGGTATAACTGGTAAAGAATCTTGAATCTGCTGCTCTGCTGCTGCTTAGCACAGTCGGATGCTGAGCCTGGTCTCACAAGTTTTCGTGCAGCCGTCATGAAATACAATTTAATCAAAATACATGCTGTGATCACGATTTAGGGGTTTTGTCGTGCTAGGAGAGCGCTTCACTACCCTGTATTTTAATGAGCGCTGTGTAACATCGCCAGTATCTGAGGGACAGTAGGAGAGAGTTGATTCAGGGGGAAAGTCCCTAACCCTAACCCTAAACCTAACCGTAACAGTGACCAGTTAGCGCGGATACTGATGGTGTCACACACTGCGCATTAAAATACAGGGTAGAGAAGCGTTGTCCTAGCATGAAAAAAGCCCTAAATCATGATCGCAGCGCGTATTTTGATTCAATGATGTTTTGTGATGGCTGCACAAAAAGCCTTGAGATCGGGTTGCGGATGCTGGGTTTGCTTACAGCTGCTGTATTTCATGCTAATCCATCTCTACACCATTGTCTATATTCATGGTGAGATGTAGGATCCTGTCCCGCCTCCTGTTTTCCCTTCTAGTGTGTGAGCCCCCAGTGTCTATTACTAATCTGGTCTCTCTTCTTGACCTGCTGCTCCACAGTGCTGCCCTGTGCCCCAGAGGGTAAGTAGGTCTTCGGCTCCGCAGCACCTCCCGACACTCTGGAGAGCCCAAGTGAGCTAATACCCACCCCTCCAACCCTGTTTCATGTTTGTCCCTGTCAACTTTTATGTGCCCAAGCCTGTGACTGTCTTTCCATCTCAGCCTCAGTCCTACTGGCACCCCTGTCCCAGTTATGCCGGCTGTCCCAGTCCTGACTGCCATGCTTATTTAGTCCCCTGTTATGTCATCATCTAGTTCTTCCCAGTCTCCTGTTGCCTCTGCCAGGTCTCTTGTCTGTTCTCTCCTGTCCTTGGTATGTTCTGTTCAGTCTCCTATCCTTTCTGTCAGGTTCTTTTATCTGTCCTGACTGGTCCCCAGTATGTCCAGTCTAATGGCCTGTCTTATCATCCAGAGAGCCCTGGACTTGCTTTCAGTTTCTCGTTGTTGAGTGTGTAACCCCAGTCTCTGCTGCTGGCCTGGCCTCTCTTCCTGATTTGGTGCTCCACAGAGGGCACCACCAAGCAGGTTCTCGGCTCCACAGCACCACCTGACACCCTGTGGAGCACCTGTGAGCTGGTACCTGCCTCTTCAGCTGATCCTGACTGGCTGGCCTCATTTATAGCTCTCTTACTGACCACAATATTTTGTTTTCAGAGTAATTTCTGGATTTTATTTTATTTTACATCGTTCCTGTCTATGTATCTTTATGTCTCTGTGCAACATAAGCAGTTTCCAGGATCTCATTCTTCATGTGCAGTCAGTCATCTGACCTGTCTCCTGTCTAGTCGGTTCAATTCCCCTTCTCCTGTTCTGTTCTCTGTCTTGTCACTTGTCCAGTTCCCTCTGCTTGACCCGTTTAGTTCCCTGTCTAGTCATGAGTCATGACTCCTGTCCCATCACCTGCCCATCTAGTCCCCTGTCTAGTTGCTGGCTCTTGTCCTCTCTCCTGGCTCCCATAGTGAGCTCTTTTCCACACTTTGGAAGTTGCCCATTGGGGGCTTCCGTTACATCCTCCTTGACTTGGTCTGTTTTCCCTTCTTCTTTTCGTCCTCCTTCATGTCTGACCATGTGCTTCTGTTTTGGATCCCTGGCTCCTCACGTCAACTCACGTTTTTAGACTAATTCCTTTCTTAAAAGTGCTCTTAAAAGTGCTGATCTGCTCTCAGAGCAGATTTGATCTGCTCTCAGCACACACATCTAAAAGTACATCTTGGTTTCTAGTTGTTAATATTCAGGTTTGCACTGTATAAGTTACTTCTATAAATAAAGTGTACACCCCCAACACACACACTCCCCTCCCCTGATGCTGCTGTATTTGCACAGTTACCGTATATTTATTACTGTTTACCTCTATTCTGCATTTTTGCATGCATGACTCTCCACTGCTAGAATACAGTATCTGTCAGAATTCTGCATTCATATAAAACTAGTAGTTGCTGTAGCTGTTGGCTGCACTAAATGTTGTCCAGGCAGGTTGTGGTCCTGGAGTCACATTGTTCTGTGAATATATGGTTGAAATGACAATGAAGCACACTTGACTAAAAAGAACTGAACAGATTAAAAGGACTAACTTTCCAAATTTAGGAACAGTAGTGGACTTCATTTATGAAGATGCGGAGTCCACATGGGTTCTCTTTTACAGATCAGATAACGATGAGGTCACCGTGGCAACAGCACAGATCCTGTGACCCTGACTTTGACATCAGCTCTCCGGACGCAAGGCCTGAGCACAGCACCATTTCAGATTAACAACATGTCAGACTGAGCATTAGCTCCCACTACAATGAGGCAATGTACTACAAAAAGGCAATAAAATGATCCATAGAAATAAACCCCAGGTCATAACAAGCCAGAATGATACACTGGTGACCAGTTCAAGATATCCCACGTAAAATTACTTTTTGAGAGGGTCCAGAGAGCAGCCAAGCAAAAGAGCAGCAAACAACAAGCAAGTTCTAAAGGTAAATGCCGGTTCTAGACTGTTTTACACCAGAGTTTACTGATACAGTCTGAGATCTGAGAGATAATCTAGAAGTATCCGATACATCTACCAAAGGCGTGTTATACTCTGTTATTGAGGAATACATGCATCATACCTTCCATTACTGCTAACTGGAAAAGTAAAAATTATTCTTCACTTAAATGTATGATTATATAATTAGATTTTAGTGTTGAATTCTGTATCTGTGGTAGCAGTGTAGGGTAACATTCATAAAGCTACATGACAACTGGTATACACTAATATAAACATGTACAAAGCCATATTCCAAGTTTGTTGTTTCACAATAAGATTTTCTGTGGTAAACTAACATTACAATTGACTAAAGCAGCTTGATGCTTTATAAATGTTAAGGTTGATATCAGGTTTACAACAGTATTCATAAAGGGTTAATGCAGATATCATGGCATGTTTCATTAAGATGTGATTACAATGTTTACACAATGGAAAGCTGGCTTGTCTAAGTGATGTCAAAAACTATTTATAAAAGAACTGTAAGAAAAATGCTTTATAAATGCTTTATAAAAATGACAGCATGTACTTTATCCCATAATAACTCTCAGCTTCACCACAAATGCTGTACTGTACAACGGAACCTCGTTCTAAGATCACAGAGAACATATGATACGTTGTTTGATAAAAGGCCTTCTGTGTTTTTATCATTCTATCATAAAAGTTAATCGTTAATAGTTCCATCATAAAGTAGCTCATAGTCTGGACCCTTGTTTGAATTTGTGTATATATAGGAAAGACACACACAAACACACAAACACACACACACACACACACACACACACACACACACACACACAGACACCCTCACTGATGTTTTGACTTGAAGATGCATCATATACAGTGACATCATAAAACATTCCTTTTATTGTTTGTGTTTGGTTTAATTTAAGGAGTAAATCAAGGTTCTCACAGCATCTGACATTATTAATCACACACACACTTTGTCAGAGAGGGGACATTATTTCTCACATAGATAAGAGAGCAAAAATAACTCAAGGGGCACAACAATTTATGTGCAATAGTCTCCATGTACAACATCACTACTTTTTCAATATTACTTTTTATTACTTAATATTACTACTGATTCTCTTCTAAGTGCAGTAACTTACTCCAAACTACCATTGATGTTGGTAGATTTCACTCAGATGTATTTACATGTGTGCCATATTTCTACCCAGGATTTCTGTATATATTCTTTTCTACAGATTTTATTTAGATTTTATTTAGACTTTATATTTTATGTCTCGGTGTCTTTTTTATTTTTGTCTCTGTGTCTTTGCAGTCATTACATAAGCAGTTTCCTCCAGGCTCAATGAAGCTTTCTGATTCTGATTCAACAATCTCCAAAGAGAGGCAGATGGCAAAGTTTCTGAGTCACTTACTGATACTAACATAGCGATGAAATCCTAAAAACACAACTGAGCCACAGAAAGAGGAAAAGGGAAACTCCCTCACTCTCATTCTTTCACTGCATGCAACCAAACTAGTTCACCCACGTAGTGCGTAAGTACAAGTCTAACAGTGTAAGTCAGGTGAGAGTGGAAGTCATAAATATATATATACACACACAGAGGGAGAGACAGAGAGAGAGAGACAGACAGACAGACTGACAGAGAGAGAGAGAGAGAGACAGACAGATACATACAAATATTTGTCTAATCCTAATCCTTCCATAAATCTACACAATGTCATAATGATTTTTTTTTGGTGCTAATAATTGTTTTGTCCTGAAGATGCCAGAAATACACACACACACACACACACACACACTCATGTTCACACACAAACACACACACACACTCATGTTCACACACACATTCTGTTTTTTTCGAAACCTGCTCTAGCTTTGTGAGCAGCTTAGTGTTACAAACTGAGTGAATGAATGAGACGTCGATGTCATTCCAAAATGGGATGAAATCGCCCAGCAAAGCAATCCACATCAACAGCAAAGCACAATTTTCATAATGAGTCCCAGCCTAACAGGCCATGCCCCCTGCCGCCATTCCCTACAATCCTGATCTGTTTATCCATCAAACATCACACACACACACAATATCAGACTCTGCATTTCACATAATTTCACTCCTGAGACTATATAGATATTGTAAAATAATCCTTTCAGTGTGGGATCATTGCTGCACTGGTTCTTGCTGAGAAATGACTTTCAGCACAGAGCAGTGTGAGATTAAACCGCACCTCTTGGTCGTTTGATTTTAATGTGTGGTCTTATTTAATCTACTTTCAGGGGCTGCTTTATCGACTGTGGTCAGAGAGATCTGTAACACTCTGTTAATAATTATCTGCATTATTGATTCCATAAAAATGAGTGAACAAGATAATTAGTTGCACAGACACGAAATCAATACTTAGAGATTATGGTGCCATGACATGGGTTTGAGCATGAACTGCATGTCATGCTAGGTGGGAGTTTGCTACCACTTGTCTGATGTAATGTTATTTGCAGTGTTTTCCCTATTAAATGTGTAGCAGATAAAGCTGTGATGAGAACCTTGTCTTTGAAGTCATTTGCACATTTGCCAGGTACTCAAAAACGTCAGCATATATAAATATTCACCCTGATATGAGCCGCAAGTTACTATGTCCAATGCCAAGTGTCGACCTGAGGGGTGTAAACCCCCCAACATGATGTGGAGCAGCAGAACTGCATTCTCTGGAGTGATGGAGCTCCATCCAGTGCATTTAGGATGAGTTGGAGTGGAATTCATGATTCAGACCTAATCCAGAGTGCCTGACCTCATTAATGCTCTTGTGGCTGAATGCAGTGGGACTCTCATGTTCCAACATCTAGTTTAAAATCTTTCCAGAAAAGCAGAGGCTGTTACTACAGCAGGAGGACTAACTCATTATTCATTGGAAAAATGATGGATGAGAAGATGTAGTATGGAGATTACATGAATCTGATTTTGTATGAATTATAGCTAATATTAACATTAATTAGTAACTGATCATTGTTAACATTGGAAAACAGGATTTCCAATAGTTTGAGGTATTCCTTAAAATAATAAAAACTGAATAACAGACAAAAACCTCCTACATACAGACCTTCTGCTTGGGCATCCATCTTCTGAGATCAGATGTCTTTAATATTACAGTTGTCTTTAATAGTACACCACAAAGAACTCCATCCACGTAATCTGGGTGAAGAACACTCTGCACATGTTGCCGTATCTGATGACAGAACTTTTTTTTTTCGTTCTTCTGATGACCAGTTGCTAAGTAACTCTGGCAATTTTACCCTTAGCTGCCTGAATGACTTTCTTGTTGAGATAAATGGCCAGTTTGAGTTGCCTTGTTAACTCTGTACAAGTCAAATATTAAGAAAACATTATGTATTGAGACTTTTGACAGCTGCTTTGTAGCCATTTTTTTTTTTACAGAGGGTCATTTGTTTGTCCAGCCTTCGCCTGCTTGTGTAACCGACCTAGCTCTGTTCATTCATCCAATGAAACATTTATTTAATGGGAGAAAACATACCTACACAGAATGACTAATGCCTAATTTGTATTTGTATGCTTCACTAAATAAGCATTTGTCTGTATTACATACGATTTCTGGTGATCAGTGTGCATGTTTTCTTTCTTTTCTTGGTAATTTGAACTAATAAGACTTTACAGTGGAGGTAAATAATGCAGAATTTGAAGTCTTTCCTTCCTGATTAGGGAGTCAAAGCTGGGTCCGCTGAGTGGAGGGTAGTAGCTTCGTCCCCTACGCCATTACGGCAGGATTGTAAAAACGAAAAGGGTGAAGACAGCATTGTCATTTCCAGCGAACACACACCTTATCTAATATTTATGAAATAAATCACTGGAGAATTAGAATTAATATTTAACTTCTTGTGTGTTTCCCATCAATCAGACTTACAGTAGCGCAAATGATTTATTTAATACTAGCTGAGATATTGTGTGTGTTCAATATTGATATTACTACTCAGGTCTCTACACTGTAATGTGAATCCAGGATGGGAGAGTCCACGAAATATCATTAGAAGAATGTCGTATACGTTAAAATCCTCATTTATTCTTTCATTCTCTGTTACTGCTTAATCCTTACTAGGGTCGCGGGAAGCCGGAGCCCACCCTGGGGTCTTCTGGCATGGGGTAGCCCACCACAGGGCACACACACCATTCACTTACACACTCATGTCTATAGTCAAATTAGAATCTCCAGTTCACCTGATGTGCATGTCTTGGATTGTGGGAGAAACCCGGAGACCCTGGAGGAAACCCACACCACCACGAGGAGATCACTCCGCACACACACACACACACACACCACACACACACACCAGGACCCGGATTTAAAACCCACCATGGGGCCCAGTTCCCATAGAATTAAAAATAACATTTTATTGCCATCCTAAGGTTGATTATAAAACAGCCGCGTCACATTGCATTAACATACAGGGTGTGCTATAAGTATAGTTGCTGCTTCTTGTATTACATTGCAAAAGTGTAAAAATGATAAAACAGACAGGATATTGTACTATTACAGATCACTGACGTTTTTCACAATAATACCTGACCTCTATTGCTCAGTTTTATACTTTTATAGTTGTCCAATCAGGTCACTTACTCTGTTGTTTTTAGCAATGTAATTGCACATCAGCTGCATATTTCCCAGGTTCCATTTTATGTCTGAAGTTTTATAGTTGTATACAAACATTCACATGCCCCTATCAAAGTAGTTGGGAATTAGTTGGTTGTCTGTTGCGGCATAGTTTACAGAAGTTAAACAATACAAAACTATGGGGAAGAATAAAACACAATGTGGCGTATTCATTTATTTCCAATATGTGAAGGTCAAACTAATAGAAAATTCACTAAATTCACTAAAAGCTGAATGTGCCATAATTGTGTTCTGTGTAGAGGATTTGTTCACTTATATTCATGTCTGAGTAGAGGTGCTTAATCGACTGCATATTGTGTATGATGTGTCCAATGTACTGTTTTATTTATTTGATCTAATTGTAATTCATACCAGCCAAAGAGAAGATCCTGATTCTGAATAATCATTGATCAGAAAGATAGATTGAGCTGCACTGTAACATAAAAATGTTAAAATAGAAAGGTAATTCAAAGCTACCTTAAAATTTAGAGCTTCTTAAACTTTCGTATTCTGTTACAGTACGCTGTGTGAACAGTAAAGTGTCTTATGATACATTAAAAAAGAATTTAACCCGACAGCCCAGGTAACTCGCACTGCATGTTGTCGTTATGTTGCTTTTTTTTTTTTTTTTACTGTTTTTACAAAGACCATCATTAAACCCCTACTGTATGAAAGTTTATGTTTCTGGTTCAGTGCTTTAGAGGCTTTAGAGTTGTGGTGTGTTTGAGTCTTAACAGAGTTGAACAGAGAATTTGAACGTTCGGCCAAACTCGCCCTCTACTGGACAAAAGAGGAAACACTTTATTCATTGTGGCTTTCAGAGACAAACTAAGCAAAAACACACAAACTCACACACACATGGATGCGCATACACTCAAACAACCCCCCCCTCACACACACACACACTCACACACACACACACACCCAACAACATGAGAACAAATAGACTCCATCCAGACTTGATGAGAACTTTTATTTGGGGCATTTCTGTGCTATTTCAGCAGTGTCTGCGTGAACGCGAGCGATGCTGGCGCTGGGTGAGAGGATGAGGACGTCACAGAAGACAGAATGACGAAGGCACTGAGAGGACCGAGGACAGCGGAGAGTGTGTTCAATTCCTGAGCTCCCTTGTGTAAGACTGCACAGGGCTGGACCAGATCTTATCCATCATCTCATCAGTTCCTGAGTCGTTATTAGCATCTGTAGGCCTGATATAGTTCCAGAGATACCAGGCCCTACTTTTTTCCTTTATTAGAACTTTCCAGATTCCCCTCCCCTCTATCTCTCTATCTTCCTGCACTGAGGAGAATTCAAATCTTTCCCTGAACCGTTCATGTAAACACCAGTGGACAGAACATTCAGTCACGTGACAGAAGAGAGATACAGAGGCAGATCAGAGCAGCTTCATGGTGGACAGGTCTGGGTTTCTATGGTAATAATCATATTCAGACTTGACAGCCATCACGTTTCGTTTAGTTACCTGCCTTTCTCTGCCTGTGTGTAATCATGTTCTCTTACCCTTGTTCAACACTCACACTTGGCCTGGCCAACAATTTCCCCTTCACTGCCAAAGCTCTGAACAGCCGCTGCTTTCCAATCGCCTCCTTTTTTTTTGCACTTTCACACAAACAAATTGACGGTGACCTTCACGTTCAAAACACACAAATAAAAAGGACATTGAGTCTAAATACAAACGTAAGCTCTAACGATTTTCACAGGCGTGACCGAAGTGTGTGAGACTGCCACAGAAAGCTGGGAGCGGCTGCATTAGTGAAGGTGGTGGAGGCTTTTAATACCCTAATACATTCTGGCTTGAAGAAAAATGAGGCTTTTTAGAACTATTTTAGGGGCCGATCTGCTGAGTCTGAGTGAAGAATATTGATTTAAAGAGAAAGGACTCTATTACATGGTTTTGATCGTGGGTTTGAGACCAAGAAATGGTATAAACTGCTCTGAAGTCAGTATGAAAATTGTATCAGACACTAAGTTCAGGATTTCACAGAAGTGATGGGTTCTCCCGTCCCCTCAGCTCTGGGCTCTGGTTTAGGGATTCATAGCTCACACACATTACAATTAAGATAGATGATAGATGAGGAGGGAGAGAGGGAGGGAGAGAGGGAGAGAGAGAGAAAAATAAAGAGAGGGGGCGGGGTTTACACAGTAAAATCTCCATGCCTCTACGCGGACACCTCCGGTGTACAGTGGGTGTTAAATTAGCATTACTGGAGATTCTGCTGCGTAATCAGAGAGTGGAGGAGGGGGAGGGTAAATTGAGGGATGGACCATTGGAAATCATTCTCTTAATGGCCTCAGAGAAGGAGAGAAATAGATGGTAGGAGAGGAAGAGAAAGAGAAAAGAAGGGGAAAGAAGGGAAGAAAAAGGAAAGACAGGAAAGAAGAGAAAAGGGTGTGCATTTATAAGTCGCTCTCTCCGTAGAGGGCGCTGGAGAAGGAGATGTAGTCGAGAGCTCCTGGAACTCCGTCGGCCCCGATGTACTTGGTCATGCGGCTGATGCAGTACTCAGCCTGCTCCGGGGGCAGCTCCCTGCGAAGCTCATCCACTGTGATATACGACTGAGCGGAGGGACATAAAAAGAGAGGGATGGAAAGAAGGGAGAGAGGAAGAGAGAGAATGAGAGAGAGAAGGGTGAGAGAAACAGAGAGAGAGAGACAGAGAAAGAGAGAGAGAGAGAGAGAGAGACCAAGAGAAACAGACAGAGAAAGAGACAGAGACACAGAGAGAGAGAGAGAGAGAGAGAGACCGAGAGAGAGAAAGAGAGCGAGAGAGAGAGAGAGAGAGACAGAGTGAGAGAGAGAGAGTAAGACAGACAGAGAGATAGAAAGCGAGAGGGGGAGAAAGAGAGAGGGCGTGCGAGAAATAGAGGGAGAGCCAGAGAGAGAGAGAAAGAGAGAAAGAGACAGAGAGAGACAATAGGTGAAGTGGTTTCATAGCATTGATTGTAACTACAGCTTCATAATGGTTTGTGATATCAAACGTCATGTTGTTACATTTTTATTACCATAACTCTCATGCTATAACATCATTATTAATATGTTACTACAACTCATCTGCACTCCAACTGTGACAGTGCTATAATACCCCTGCAGTCTCAGTAGGGTTGGACAAAACTATAGTTTGATAACAAAAATTAAAGTCTAATTATGACGCAGCGTTCAGCTGTATAATTTTAAAAATGCCAGTCCTGTGTGTATGAGGTTACTCACCTTGTCGGAGGCCAGGATCTTGAAGGACGCCATCACCTGCTCGGCAGTGTCTGTCTCAGCTGTCTCACGGGTCATGAAGTCGATGAAAGCCTGGAAGGTCACCACTCCTGTGTTGTTGGGGTCCACCAGTGTCATGATTCTCGCAAACTCCACCTCACCCTGGCTCACAGACACAGGCTCAGTTAGAAATCACTGTATGTGTGCACAGGTAAGAGTGCAAGCAAATGTGTGGGAATTAACAAAAGGTACTGTAATTCTGAACCCTCTGTGCTTGTTTCTGAAGGCCATTGTGTATAGGTACAGGGAATGTGTGTGTGAACATATATTACACACACACACACAAAAGTATTGGGACGCCTGACCCCTCTGCCAACAGGGACTTCATTGACATCGCATTCAAATTAATTCACTTTAATATGGAGTAGGCCTGTCGCAATACTGACATTTCATTAAAGTGAAAGGTCTGGGGGAGCTGAGGGTCCGTGTAAAACTTCAGCACTAGTTTGTTCCTGTCCCCCAGCTACCTGGAGGACCCAATGTTTACATGACAGCCGGTTTGGGACTCATTTAAAGGTGTGCGCCACTTTTCCTCCGTAGAGAGCCAGGTGTGTCCCAATACTTTTGTCTATATGTATGTGTGTGTGTGTGTATGTCGGTACGTGTTCACTCTCACCAGATCGTATCCCATGGAGATAAGGCAGGCACGGAAGTCGTCTGGATCCATCATGCCATTTCTCTTCTGCGGAAGAAGGTTATAATGTACAGTGATTATTTATCAGCTTTATTTATCTGTCAGGACTTTGAGTAATATATTCAGGACATATGCCTCATGCACAATATGGGCTAGAATACATAAGACTAAATAATGATACCATTATTAATTATATTATTATTTAATAATAAACATGAGATAAAATGTGAAAAATGATTAATCCCTTCAAATGTCATTGTTTTGAACCACAGACTGTTTTCTGAATTAAACTTTTGCCTGCTTCCGATAACATTCGACCGTGCCTCCACCTCACACCTTCGTAAAATAAATGCTTATGCAATTTGATTCCACTACTTGGTGTTTTTTTACATTACAATTATCTACACAATTCTGATTAATCGTGATTCGTTATTTTAATTATTTGATAGCCTTAGAGAAAAACACAAAACTATACGTAACAGTGGTCAGTTCATTCACCCTCTCTCTACCCTTTGCTCTTTCTCTCTCCCTCCATCATTCTCTCTCTCACCCTGTCAAAGTGGTTGAAGGAGGCTCTGAACTCATTGAGCTGCTCCTGGCTGATGCCCTTGGCGTCACGTGTCAGGATCTGGTTCTCCACCTCATTGATGGTGCGAGCAATGGTGGTCAGCAACTGTTCCCAACCCACACGGATATGCTGTACAAACACAGAGAGAGAGAGAAACACACACACACACACACACACACACACACACACACACACACACACACACACACATAAGGAAAGGTGGAATGAGAAATCCTAAGCATAAAAAGAGGGATTATGTAAAGTACAGAAA
>JBBPDB010000011.1:2757033-2770356 GCA_037974465.1 Brachypetersius altus
AAATTGCACATAATCTTTTTTTGCATATAGCATCTGAACATATGCTGGTCTTTCCATTGCCCAAACTGTCCAACAGTTTTATTATTTACTTTTTTATTATTTCATTTTTCTTTTACCTGTCTGCAGTTCTAGTATTTACTTTTAATTGTATAGAAAACTGTCCTTCAGAAATTCATCCAAACGCAATTTTTTAGAAGTTGCTGTTACATAATTGCATGAAAACATGTGTTAAACATTTATTCTGGATTTTAAGTCTAAAAGAGGTTCAGTTTAATCAAACGTAAGAGTTAAAATGACCGAATTACCTGTTGAAATAAATATTTCGAAGCTACAACAAGCCTGTGGTAAAAGAAAACAGTATGCGCAAGCTCTCTTATAGAACTAGTTTATTAAAGATTAGCATGCGACGACAAAACCGTGTGCATGCAGAAGCTGGTGTAGAACAGTACATTTATCCAGTTACAAAGTTTATGCAGTTGACATGATCATAAAGCATGCTTTTTGCCCGCCCCACTGTGCTTTCGTCGCGGGCAACACATCCTACCGCCTGCAACAGAAACGGCTTCCTCCATCTGCCGCATCACTGACTTATTTTCCTTCTGAAGGCGAATTCGCACCGGAATTCGAATTGGGAGAGAAAGTAGCATCACAACACGAAAAGAAAAGAAATAACGAAAAAAACACTACAGATATAAAAACGCCCAAGAGGGATCTCTCAGTGCAACGAGGACAGAAAACGTTACCGCATGTGGCTGTGTGATTGTGCGCACGCTAGGACAACTATGCAAGCAAAAGGGGAACAGTAATAAACATTTTATAGTGGGGGAAAAGGAGCCTCTGGTTTATCGTAAATATTTCATTATTGCTCGCGTGGGACATTAGAGAAGAATGCGAAACTTCCATAGAAGCATTTGTGTCTACACTAAGGGACGTCTGAACACCACATTCACACAGACCCACCAGATATACTCACCTTTCTCCTGTATTTCTGCATAAAACACTCCAACATAAAGGTTCCTTAATGTTCTACAGAACCTCCCCATTATCTAGAACTTCTAAATCATGTCATTTCGTTGGTAAAATCGGTTAATTTCCACTCCCTAAGACGTACTGTGAAGTGTTAGACACCAAAGCAAATTGTTTAAAATAATTTTTCGTTTTTTGTAATATTAATGTTTTAATGAGCAAAGCAGCGCTCAAATAAACAGCAGTTTAAATCTGAGGTGCCTGAGACTTCTGTGCTGTACTTATTTCTGAGTAAAACGTGTTATTGGGAGCGCCTCTGAGCTACTTGAGTGTTGTTGGTGAGGTAAAACACAAGGTCACTGGTTAATATAATCTTCCCAGCCCATTTGTGCACAGCAATGAAATCAAAAGTCAGATGGTTTGCAGGCAAAAGTCGTGATGATTACACTTTTAAATGATATGTAAAAATATATGATCATGCAAATTAAATAATGTTTTAAAAAAAAACAAAAAAGGAAAGGCCAGTTTTGAGCTCGACTTTAAGGTCCAGGCTCTGAAAGGTTCTTTAGTGAATCAGACGTGGTTCCTCTATGCATCCTTACTTTAAAAAGCCTTCAATGAACCAGGAGTGGCCTGTATTTGGCATTTCTAAAGAAACTGTTTAACGTTTCAGGGCAATTTGGGGACAATGAACAGAGACCCCCACCGCCTCCCACCCCAGCTGTTCTATATCAGAACATGTGCTCATGTTAAATGCACACATGTGAGGACATCACAGTCTGCATGGTTTGGCACTGCAATGAGAGATTCCTTTACAACCCCAACACATACAAAAATACACACACATATACACTCACACACACGAGTACACCGAATACGTGAAACGACCTGTCAAAGCAAGAACAACAGCACCTTCTAGTGTACCTACGCTTCACGCTCCCCAGCTAAGGAAAGGTCCTATAGGAGCCCTGAGATGGAACCGGATCTACAGGTGGCTCAGGCTTGCGGAGGTTTTGTCTTATAGGACGTTTCTCTGGGAGGATTAGAAGCTTTTAAAAACCACTTTACATTAGCCACTGTTAAAAAAAAAAACCAAAATGTTCTGACCCAAAATCAGTTTTGGCTTTCTTACATTTCTTACAAAAAAACAATTTTACAGACAATGGGACAGGAACTGTTAGGATCAGCAGAATTCATATTTTGAAAAGACTCCCATTGCAAAAAAAAAAAAACATTAAAAAAAAAATCTCCCATTTGAACTACACTAATTACTAAATTAATTACATTAAGGCACACCCTCATGTTCACACAGGCGGCTTTTTTTGCGAGCATCACGTCTATTCCGCTCTTTTCAAGTCCGTATTCACCAGAAGTTCTCCAGCGTTCATGTTCACCCGAAGTCAACATTCACATGATATGCTCGTACAATACCAGTCAAAAGCTTGACTATTTTTATTTGATTTTACATTTTACAGTAATAAAGCAGATATTAAAACACAGCGATGACTAGTGAGCAGAAAAGTTTAAACTTAAAACATTCTTGAAATTCTTTTAAGCAGCTTCATGGGAAGCTTGGAGAAGTTCCACCGTTGCAGAGAACTGGTTGGTTGTGCGGCACTTTTAACAGAATTTGTTATTTTAAGATTTATGTCTTGGATATAAATGTATATCGTTTGTGTGAGAACAAAGTCATCTACTTCCAAAAAGTAATTTCACAAGAAAACAGTAAAGAAAAAAATCTGTTAATGTAAACGTTTTGAGCTTGACTTTAAGGTCCAGGCTCTGACATTTTAACAGTGTAAATAATATCTGGCATTTTTAAACAACAAAAATGGAGACACAAAGTTTTGTTTGTATTTAGAGAAAACCAGTTATGACATAAGGAGTGTTCAAGCTTTTGACTGGTACTGTACATAGACTGAATCTCTGGTGTATACCTCAAAAAGAAACTACTTGAAGACTGTGCATGACACCTGCAAAAATTAGACCTCTGCGAACAGGGCGTGTTGTCTTTTGTTCCAGCTCAAAAATTGGTTCAGTTAATAAAATCAGTGCTTATTGATTATCAGCATCAATATGCATTGGATTAGTCTTTCTGTAAAAAAAAACTCTGGTGCAAGACTCTTAAGAGTGAACGTGCCAAAAGGGTTCTTTGACTCTGCACCATAAATCCAGTTTCTGGTCCCAGATTTATATCACTGGGAGGAATAACACTAGCTGAACAGTAACCTCAACAGTGATCATAAAATCCAGGGCTGGAAAACAGATTCAAGGTCCAGAACTGAAGATCTCAACCACAGAAAAAACACTTAAGCAGTGGTTGTCAAACTGGTCCTCATGTATCTCGGGATGGTCCATGTTCTTCTCTGGCCCCATCTCATGAGTTGGAGTCCAAGAAGACCACTTTCAGAACCATTACTCCAAAAAATCTTCAATAAAGTTTCAACACAGTTTGTAAAGATTAATTGACTTAAAATGATTTTCAAAAAAACTAAATGAGGTTCTTCTATGGTTTCCCTTCAATAAACCCCTTTGGGACATACTTTTAATAGTGCAACACTTGGGTTACACTCTTAAAAAGCTGCCTGCAATCGTCAATATGTCAGAACTTCAAACCACAACCACTGGAAGGAGAAGTTAAATGACCTACAAAATACACGTCCAGCAAAAGGAGAAGTTTCAGGGGTGCGTTCAGGCAGTTAGGCAGCAAGTGCGTAACACTGAACAAACGCAAGAGAGCCGGTTTTGGGGAGGCGACGAGGGCGGCGGCAAGCTGTGTGTGTACGGCGAACAAACTCCAGGAAAGGCTAGGGGTAAGGGTTTTTAAAAAAAAAAAAACAAATAAAGAAGGGAAGGAGTCAAGGAACGGGGAAGGGGCAAGCGAGATCGGCGATATTCTAGGTGGGGCTCTTGAGCGAAGTCCACATCTGCCAAGCCTCAAGACACTGAACAGACTGACACCCAAGCACTCGTCACCACAGTCAAAGCTTCATCCAATCACTACATCATGGATTTCAACCCTGGTCCCAGAGTACCCCGGTCACACCTAATCCTGTGGGATATAGTCCCAGCCATGACAAACCACACCTGCTCCAGCTAATTAGCATTTTCAGAGGTCTAGACTAGCTGGGGGTGCTTTAGATGTGAAGGGGTCAAGCATGGTGGGACAGGTTGGATCCAGAGGTACCAATGATGGAGAAAAAGTGGGACAGTCAACCCAGAGTACCCAGGTGGACAGGTTTACTTAAGGGGTGTTGACCAAAAAAGCTTACAATGTTACATTTACCAAGCAGAGAAGACTGTTTACTCAGGGCCCAGACATTTGTGCAACACTTGGTGAATCCAGTTTTAGATCTTTCCCTCTTCATTGTTCCTTCAACCCAGTCCTTGGGGAGCTCAACACTGTTGCTTTGTCTAACTTGCAACATACACAAGGGCAATGGTCATAAATCTTCTCAGAGTAGGACTGCTGATCTGTTCTTGCCAGGAAAGCCATCATATATGAAGAGACATCTGATCCTAGATCTGCACTTACTTTTAACCATTCAGGAAGGGCAGGGATACTGTTTACACATCCCGAAACTTGTGCAAAACCGAATACCATTGTAGAGGTTTCCCTCTTCTGACACACTGTTCCCCAGTCCAGTCCCAGGGGAGCTCAACATTGTTGCGTTGTCCCAACTCTCAACATACCAAGGGGCCATATTACTGATCTCACCAGTCTTGAAGTCATGCTGTATAGAGAAAAAAAATCCAATCCTAGATCAGCACTCCTCCTCTGAGAAGCTTTAAGCAAAACGTTTGTAATTTTAAATACAGAAAAGGGATAGAAACTGTTTACCCAGTATCCAGGAATTTGTGCAACACTTTGCAAATGCTGACTTAGATTTTCCCCTCCTCATCGTTCCCCAACCCAGTCACTAGGGAGCTCAACATTGGTGCTTTAATGTTAAACATTAAAAGCCAGTAAAGTCATTATATATCCAGGGACATCTGATTTAGATCCTTCTCTATTTTGACACATTGGTTCCACCATCCAGTCCTCAGGGAGCGCAACATTGTTGCTTTGTCCCAAACTCTCAACATACCGAGGATCCATATTTACATATCTTCTCAGAGTAGGACTGCTGTTCTAGGATCTACTGAAGATATATAGAGAAATCTGATCCTAGATGAGCACTTACACTCTTGAGCTTTATGAACAAAGGCCCTTGTGTGTTGAGGGCTGAGACAGCAAAAACTTGACCCAAGGACTTTACCACAGTGTTGATGCTTTAACACTGGAGTTCCAACCTACAGTCCTCGGGACTCAGCCCTGTCGTGGGGGCATAGTGGGTAGGATACTTGAGTCTGGACCGAAAGGGCATGGGTTCTAAACCTACCTGCAGGGCCCCTAAGCAAGACCCTTAACTCCAAGCTGCTCCAGGGAGACTGCCCCCTGTAGTTAGCTCTAAAAGCGTTCGCTAAATGCTGTAAAAGGTAAAGGGTCGAGAATGTCCTTCAGACCTGGGTTGAAAACCCATGCTAACACAAACAGTAAAAAGCAGCTGGTTAGTTGTATCAGGTGTGTGGCAAGGAAAACAGCAGTATAACAGACACCAAGGGACTCCAGGACCTGGGATGAGAACTACTGCTTTTTTAACATTTCTAGCACTTCAGATAACCCCTGGCTAACTTTCACTCAGCAGCTGTGACCACCAACATATCTGCAGTAAAACACTCACGGCCCCACCACACACACCCTCACTTACAGCAACACACACATCAGCCCAACAGCAGCAGCAGCAGCAGCAGCATCAAACCACCAGCCCCTGCTGTGACTCAAGCTGACAGCACAGCAAAACTGCTCAGTTTTTGTGGGCTTTTTTTTTTTTTTCAGCATTTCAACTTTTTTGCGACCAAGGAGGAGCCCCACTGGCTGTGGCAATGTTGACGGTGGGGTGGAGACTAGAGGGTAGGTGGGGTGGTGGGAGAGAAGGGCAGGTGTTCGGTAAAGGCTCAGGCGCTATTGGGTGGACGACAGGAAGAGGGGGGTGGGCGGGGCGAGGCACAGTGCTTTTACCTGGATGGAGAGAGAGGGAGAACTTCTTGTGCATTGCGCGATGCTAACTGTCCTCCCCCCACCAACACTGCTTGGTGTCCACCATTCAGTTCCTTTGGGGGACCTAGTTCAGTCGGGACAAGGGAGTCAGAAAGCTTTGCTTTGGGGTAAAGGGGAAACAAAATGTATCATGCACAGTAAGAGATGTCACAGAAACCAGCGTCATTCAAACAACTGACCTAGCCATGCTTCCCCTTATATAGCAACAGTTGCCAGGTTGGACAAGCTTTACAAAACATTTCTATTCAACGTAATGCGAAACGAATGAAATACTATTTATTTTCTATGACAGAATAAATCTCTGTCATTTTCTATAAAACTACTTTTAGGAAGTAGCCTGTAACAACTTGTGCTATTTTCCTTGAGATTGGATGGAAGCATTGAAATTGTTCTGTAAAGCTTGTCCAAGCTCATATGAGTTACTATGAAAGATTACATTTGTGGGAGGAGCAGAGATAGCTCACAGCTATTGTTAAGACTGACAGCCCCACCATGGCTACTGCAGGGCTGCCAGAGACACTAAGAGTCACTGCAGAGCATTTAACAGAGCTGGCGTTTCCCTGGTACACACAAAGCTTCACCACATCCCCAAACCAGTGCTGTTCACATCTCCATAAGAAAGCAAGTAAACATCTGCCAGTGTAGGAAACTCAGAAGTCTTAGAGGTTTTTAATGGGTGGCGCTGGGTGGTTATTTTGTGAAGGGTTTGCAGCGTTGTTGAGCCAGTTGAGCGAATTTGTTTTGGTAAAGCTACAGGGACGGAGGGGAGGGGGTGTCACCCCCAACTTACCCCATCCACAGAAACACAGAGGAACTGGGGCAGTCTCTAGTCCTTTCACTTCCTCTCAGGGCTCCCATTCATTTGAGTCTGGGCGTTTCACAGAAGAAAAACAATCATGAAACATCATCAAAATAAAAGCTGTTGGAAAAAAAAGGAAAAGAAATACAAAATAAATGCTCTCCCTTTACTTTCATAGTGATGAGACATTCTTTATTTTATGGTTGTATACATTTTTTCACCCTAAAGACCATGCATAGACCCTTAGCAATGTTTTTCTTTTTCTATAAAAACATCTGAAGCCAAAAAAATGGTGCTACTACGATACAAACTACACAAATGAAGACATTTTCTCCCAAAGACAATCCCATTAAACAGGGCCTCTTCATTGTGTAGGTTATGTGTACGGCATTGAACCGCCGATGAGGAACAGATGACTATGCCACACAGATAAAGGCAGATGCAAAGAAAGGTGGAGTGTGTGAGTGAGAGAGAAGGACAGAATGGGACAGAGAGAGAGTGAGAGAAACAGACAGAGAGGGAGAGTCTAGTGAGACCAAGCAGCGAATGAAAAAGACTGAAAGAAACTGATAGCGATCTCCCAATTCTTTTAATCCCATGCCACAGCACCACATAGCATACAGAACTTCCACTGCGTCTTCTGTCCAGTTTCACATTTTAAGACTACAATCAAGAAATAGCAATACGTTATACATTTCGTATACTAAGGCATAAGAATCGCAAGCCACCAGAAAGACGATTTTGGCTGTTAAGAGAATTTGGCTATAATCATTCTGTAAAAAGCTACAAGATGGAAAGCTACGTTTCTTCCTCATTTATGGCTGTAAACAAAGTTTATGGAGACTTTTTTTTTTTGTTGTTTTAAAAAAAAAAAAAAAAAACCCAAAAACTGATACTTGAGTCCCTTTTACTACAATTATAAAAACATGATAGGCATCATCAATAAGACACTTCCAAAATTCATCTACTACGCAAAATGGCAGTTCAATTGGTCAGTGAAGACCAACCTCCCATTAGACCAAAGAGGCAGGCCAGAGGACCAATCCTAGATAATGGCAACTCTAATTCCCCCGTTTCATCACCGTGGTGATAGTAGCGCAGTTAAAAGTAAGTAAAAGTAAGATGCGAGAAAATTCACAGTGTCTTTCAGCTTTCGGGATGGGTGACGTGAAATGGGGAGGGATGATCAAGATCCTCATTGACTGTCATTTCTTATTATGTGGGATCTAACAGGTGGGAGGTGTGTTTAAAAAAACAAAACAAAGGCAGTTTCCCTAAATGCATGTATGCATGTGTGTGTGAGTGTCATTGCAACCAACAGGCCCAAGATGATACACTTATATGTGGCCAAAGTCCCAAAGACAAAAGACAAACACACGCACACAAACATATAAAAACAGTGTCCAACCCTGGTCCTACACTTCACACACCTATGGAGTAAACATACATTCAATTTATCAAAGTGTTATCAACCTCTAATTAATAATATGCACGTTTTTTTAGATATATACACATACGTAAACTGGTTAATAGTTCACATAACTATTTCAAGCAAATCTTAAAAATCCCAAGTACAGTATTCATTCATAGGCTACTAAGATTGAATATAAAAAAGCATGAAACAAACAAACAAAAAAAAAAACCCAAAACACATGGCTAATGCCTAGTCTACACCTTAAAACTGTCTACAGATTTAAGGTTTCAGAGACTTTAAAACAGAGCAACTATGCGTGTATACTGCATGTTATTAGAACAAAAGCGTGCAGTTTTCTCCCTTTCGCTACCCTGGCTCGCTATACTGGGTGGGTGTGTGTGTGACCAGAACCAAGGTCAGATATTCCAGTCTTTGAAAATCAAAGGCGCCCACCCTCTTAGAACCCAAACAATAAACACACATACACACACACACAAACACCTCCGTTTGCCCCATCAACACAAACCACAGACATTCTCACACTCACATACACACACAAACAGCACAAGGAGAGGGTTGAGCGGGGGAAGTAAGAGCAGACTATCGGAAGGGCGTTTCAGGGGGGTGCAGGGCGAGTTCGGAGCGGCGGAGGAGGGGCTCCTTGCGCGACGGCGGAATCGGCGAATGCTCATACACGCGGGGCGTTGCCACGGCGATGGCGGCAGCGGCAGGCACGGGGGCGGCGGGCAGCACTGGCCTGAGAGCGTCCAGCGCGGCCACCGGAGGGGCGGGAACACCAGGAAGGGTAGGGATGGCAGGTACTGCGGCGATGGGGTTAGGGGCCGGGTAGGGGACCGCTGAGTACTGAGGGTACTGGGCAAGCTGCTGGTACTGCTGGTAGTACTCTGCATAGTACCTGAAAGAGGACGTAAAGAGGACACAAACACAGAGACAAACACAGAAACAACCCCCCACAAGAATGACATCAGTTACAAACAAACCAATAAACAACTCTAGGCTGGGTTACATGAAAGATAATACATTGTCTGGCCTGTTTGGGGACACCACTATATATATAAAAAACATTGTATAGTAAAAATAAAATACATAAAATAAATAACAGTGTGTAATAATATTTATTTCTGAAGTCCAATAAATCGGAACAGACCAGAATACGACATTTAAATGATAGTCAAATATTAAATGATTGAATGATTCAATATTTCACACACGCACACATGCACAGCACAGTAAACATCCTTATAATGATGTAACTGTTCTTAATGGTATTTAAGATCACAACAACAACAACATCTCACTCAGCTCTTCTAACTCATCACTGTTTAACCAGGAGTTACAGCTTAAGGACTCACCCACCAATTATACTTTTGTGTTTCCAGCATTTACATGTAGTTAAGTTTATAAGCTTAATTGTCTGTAATTTACAGTATTAAAAAGTTAAGAAACATTCAGTAAATATTGGTGTCCCCAAATTGACAGCCAACGTACAACACCTGGGTACAAAAGCGGACCCACCTGGCGACAGGATCCTCCTCCTGGCCTGCAGCCTCTTCCCGACCTGCAGGAGTAGGCAGCAGCGCCCTGCGCTTAGCCCTCTGGTACATGAACGGCTTCATGATGGGGTCAGGCAGCAGAGGTGCTGATCTTCGGAGCGGGCTTCGATCTCTCTCCCCAGACTTTGCATTAGCTTGCTGCTCTGCTAGCACCTGCTGCCCCTGCGCAAAGTAGTGCGCCCTCGCTGCTTCGAAGAGGGCAGCTGGGTCTGCCGCTCCCAGGGCGCTGTAGGCGGGGCTGGCCGTGTAGATGGCCGGAGCTACAGTGTAGGCTGGGTTGACAGCAGCGGCTGCAGCAGCAGGAACCTCCATGCTGGGTGCTGCGGTTAAAAACACAGGGTTAGCTACAGCTGGCGTGTAAACCTGTTGGCCATAGGCGGCGGCAGCAGCTGCAGCAGCCGCTACAGCTCCATTCGTCATCTGCCCGTAGAGGGCGGGGTTAACGGAACCATACATCTGTGCGGCTGCGGAGGCTCCAGTGTTGAGAGCTTGATTAGCCACCGCGCCCCCATATAGCTGGTTGGCAACCGTCCCGTAAACTTGGCTGGCTAGTGCTCCGTAGACAGCGGGCGCCACTGCCGTTCCCCCATCGGCCCGCGCTCCAGCAGCGGTAAGTCCAGTCAGAGCAGCGTAAGTGGGATCAAAGGTGGAGGTATTATAGACGGAGTTGTGGACACTCTGCTGTACCTGCAGCGGCAGTCCTGCGGCAGCGGCGGCGGCAGCAGCCAAGACCGCCGCTTGACTCTGATACTGCTCCAGTGCCGGTTTACCAGTGGGGCACTCTCCAGCATAATGACCCTGTTTACCACAGCTCACGCAGGGGATCTTTCCAGTGGGCGTCTGCTTGCTGGGCTGAACCTTGGAAAGCTCCACTGAGAGCGGCCGACCCTTGAAGGAAGTGCCATGCAAAGCTTCAATGGCCTGCAGAGCGTCCTCCTTGTTTTCCATGTGCACGAAGGCATAGCCTGTGGAAAAAGAGCCTGGCTATCAGTGAGCATCAGTTACAAATACAGGGGTTGGAGCAGAATCTTTTCCAGTAAATATACCCTGGCATACACTAACACCCACCCATATTTAAACAACACACTACACTGCACTTAAATACAAGTAAACAGGAACCTGTTTATAACGATGCACCTGGACTGTGTTCTTTAAAAAAACTATTTTTAGCTCAGTCCTACTCACTCATTATTCTTCATTAGGGATGGGAACCGAAATTAGGTTATTTCAGTTCTGTAAATTGGTTCGTAAATAGTTTTTTTTTGTTTTACCTTTGTGTAATCGAAATAGGGAATTATTAAGAACCGGAATCGATTACGCGGAAAAAATTCAACCAATACCCGTCCATATTGTTCATTGGTTAAGTAGGAATTATAACAAAACTATCGTAATTTCATGAAAAAACTTAGTTTTTGTGGGCGGTACCGTTTTACACATTTAAGAGTTTCTTATATATAAAGTATAAAGTATATAAAGTATACTAATGAAGTTTGATTGAAATTCAAACAGTCTGAAAATGTTGGTGATTCCACATTTTGACAGGCAATGTACAATAACAATCAGACCCAATTTAAGAGCATCAACATGCTGTTCTAAATCTGGTTCAGCAGCTGGCACTATGGCCTCGGTTTAAATTCAAACAGAGATCTAGACTCACACGTTACGGGTTAACTCAAAAACGTTTTTCACTTAAAGGGCAGAAAATATTATGTATAATCATATAGAATACTAGACGCAACGTAACAGTACAATACTGCAGAACAGAGACGTAAAAAAAGCCTTTCTGCAGTAACAATGTATTGCAGGCTGTAATATTCTCAGCATTGAGGCTCTGGAAACCTTCCTTTATCAGAAGATTAAAATGTTGTAAGTATGTTTATTGTCATATTCAAGACAATCACGTACTCATCACTTTTAAAAACGGCATCCAGCAACATCATAAATCTCACATAAAATATTTTAATTCAACTTGCAAGAGTAAACATGGAAAATATGAGTAACAGCACATTTTCTGACCAGCATTTTCTGTTCAAAAGATGTATTTGTGGTCAAGTTAAGACCAAATGTGGAGTTTTCATGAGTGGAGTGGGGGGTGAATGCCACTAGCAATAGTCACAGGACCATCCGAATTGCGTGTTTGAAGGCATGTGGGTGGGAATGGGTCTCCCAACAATAAACACTGCAAAGCTTCAGCAAAACGTGTTTTCATCTTTACTAGGAAGTCTGAACACATCTCCCCCAACTTCTCCACAAACCTTACCAGCTCCTCAGATCTCACCATATTCAGTTTAAGCTGTTTCTCATTACCTTCAAAGCTCTCTATGGTTCTGCTCCCCACTCTCTCATTGTGCTCCTATCCATTCTTCACATTTGTCTGGTTCTGGCTTAATAAAAGTCTTTTAGTGACGTGGCTCCCTAACTATGGAACTCCCTCCCAGAATAATTTGCCCAGTTTCATGTTTTAGTCTGCTATTGCCTCTTAGACAATTTGTTGCTCTTTGTCTCAACTATTTGTAAATGGAATTTGAGTTTCAGAAAGGCTCTCAAAACAAAAATTATTGCTCTTATTTTAGCTGTGGTGGCAAAACGTTACCAGCGGAAACACTGGGATTGGGGGGATTAGTATTGTATGATGAACTAGCTGTAAAACATCCAAGACCACCTGGTATGCTTGATTACACAGCATAACCTGTGGCCCAAAAAACACGCAGTAATGAATAAGGTCTGCTTTTCAAGTAGACTGGAATGTAAAACTGGGGATTGGGCTCGTCTCCAAATCTCCGGTGTAACCACTGAAACAGCTACGCTCTTAAAATTAAAGGCTCCTAAATTACATGTGGCTCTAGGAAAGCCCTTTAATTGGTACAAAAATGTTACATTTTGCACCAGCAGGACAGTCATGAATACTAATTCTACTTAAACAAGCCATCGTACATCTACAAACCTTCACAGATCTACACACCATCACACATCTACACACACCTTCATACATCTATACACATTTACACACGCACAAATGTACATATACACAGACCTACACATCTTCACACACACACACACACACACACAATTGTACATATACACAGACCTACACATCTTCACACACACACACACACACAATTGTACATATACACAGACCTACACACACACACACACACACACACAATTATACATATACACAGACCTACACACCTTCACACACACACACACACACAACTGTACATATACACAGACCTACATACCTTCACACACACACACAACTGTACATATACACAGACCTACACACCACACACACACACAACTGTACATATACACAGACCTACACACACACAATTGTACATATACACAGACCTACACACCTTCACACACACACAATTGTACATATACACAGACCTACACACACAATTGTACATATACACAGACCTACACACCTTCACACACACACACACACACACACCTGTACATATAC
>JBBPDB010000011.1:2770456-2783712 GCA_037974465.1 Brachypetersius altus
TATTTTAAAGATACCCCATTATTATATTTTTAAAATATCCCCATTTTTATGCGCATCATTTATTTGTATAAATACGTTTATTTATCTGCTGCTCCTTAAAGGCCGGCCGTGAACATAGTTTCTGATATTAAACCGGTCCGTGACACAATAAAGGTTGGGGACCACTGATCTAAATGACCTTTCAACTATGCACACGTTCCACCAATCAAAATTTTGAAGGCTCTTCACTTTCCAGATTGCTTGACTGACTCTTCTGCATGGTTTGTTTTGTCCTGAATGAAAAGGTTTGAAGAGTTTGAACCTTTAATCTGTAATACAAAGACACAATAATGTAACTAAATCTACATCACCCACTCAGACTTCGTTACTTTTTAAAATACATGAACTTTGTAGCTCTGTGGCAAAACTAAAGAACCACATTTTAGATATAAAACCTGTCTGGGGTGAGGGACTGTCTGGGGTTTTGTATATTTGACGTTTTGGTGAGATGCTTCTTTTGTGTTCCAGTGCGCACTTCAGACAATTAAACCCACATGAAATTGGTTTGAAAAGTGAAACTTTTTTATTACTTTTGATCCTTTTATATGAAATACACATGAAGTTGGCCCCTTCACAAACAAATCCTTCTTTAAAGAGCATCAGCTCCCCTTTTAGAGTCAAAAAACACAGAAACCCTGCATGGGCACAGTCGAAGGTTTGTGGACCGGAGCTGCAGGGTGCAGGTGAGCTGATAGTGGCGTGTGGGGTAGTGATTAATGCTGGAAGCTGGGAAATGAATGCAGTTCTCAGAATACGGCCTAGAGCCGTATTGTACCCCTTTAACACAGCCTTGATCCCTTGAGTGCTTGATAATCAGACAGACAGTGGACGACTATGGGCCAAGAGAAAAGCTACACCCAGCGAGTCCAGTGACCAATGAGATGAGTTATAGCTGCTATAAACTACTGAAATGTAAATACAGATTTTATTCTAGAGTCTACAGACCCACCTGAGCTAAGATCCGAACATTTACAACGCAAGAAGCTCTTACACACACGTGTGAGCGAATATGAGACCAACAGTGTATGAGAGACAAAAGCAGAAAATTCCTAGTCGACTGTTCCTTTCTTATACGTATCCTGACCACACACCTTTTCTGTCCTCCTTCTTTATCCTTCCTTCCACTTGTCCCCGCCCCAGCCTTCATCATTAACACATTCAGCTGTCCTCCTCTACACGTTTCACCTTTCAGCGTTTCCCAGGAAAGGTCTTCATGTTTAGGTAGCATCATTATCATCCAGCACAATTCAAACTGATCAAAAAAGCTGGCGCCCCTGCTGTACAGAACACAGTATGGCTGGGTACAACCAGGGAGTTCTTTTGTTCCTACATAGTCGCAATTGCTTGTATTTCAATGAGTGCAGTGCAAAGCTATTTAAATAGCTATTTAAAAGAGGAGTTCACCAAATAATCAAGCGTGCACAGTTTCGCGAGGACCTCATAGTCAATTAGTCAAAGCATGATGGCGGTAGTTTCGTTTTCCACCAAATCTGTGAGGTTCTAATGAGAGAATACAAAACTATACATTCCCCATTGACTTCCACTACTTTTAGATAATGCAAACCAACAACTGTGTAAATTTGAATGTTTGGTGAAAACCATTCCTTTAATAGTGCTTCAGCTTCCACTTTAAATAAGGTCCAATGGCTACGAACACATTCAGTTCAACCCATTTCTCAAGTGACATTCCAGGTGCACTTTAACACCACTAACCACATCACAATCAGAAGCCAAATAAATACTAAAGGCTAGATTTTCAATGACGAGTGTCTTGGCCGGTATGAAATAAGGATGATTCGTTTCAATATATTTCAATATTATCAAATAACAGAGATCTAATAATTGTTATAATGATAGCAACAATTGTATTTAACCCAGTAACCATGGAGATTCGTGTGGTTTACTAACTGGACTATATATGCCTGTCCATTGGAGAGGTAAAACACATTGGATGGTGTCAGACACTAAACTCTGGGTGGCAAATAAACAGAGACAACTAAACACAAAGTCCAGTTTTATAATAAGAGTTTGGACATCAGCCAGTACCAAGGAGTAAAAGAACACCAAAATCAACAGGTAAACACGACACGCCTCCCACTTTCGTCCAGTTTCAACCTTCCTTTTTTTCCTTCAAAGATACTAGAGCTTTCTGACCACAAACTGCCCTCAACAAAACAGCATGTAACAGAAACCCAGTTCATCCTTCATCTTTCTCGTCTTCCAGTAGTTATGATTAGCTTTCCAGTCGCTGCCAGTGAGATCCATCCACTCTCTACCGTGTAAACAAAACCCCCGTGTGCTATTTACAAAGAAGGAAAACACAAACCATATAAATAATTTAAACCTGTATATACATAAACATCAGAAGGCAAAAGTGAGGTTAAACCAGTCAGCACTACTGTAGCACTCTCTTCATCTCAGAGTGGAGGCATTTTTTAAAAAAGAGGAAAAAAGGACATTTTTCTTGCTCCTTTAAGTTAAGTCAGTTCTTTAGTGTGTCTGTGAACAAAGTATTTGTTTTCGTACCACTCTATCATTGTGTGTGTGTGTGTGAGAGAGAGAGACTTAGCATTCACAGCATCCATGCTACTAGTGAAGTACACGCAAAATATTGTGATTTTTTTCCCCTCCCTATATAGCATAGCTGATCACAGCTAATTAAGGTAAAATGTTCTTAATTACATACGGTATGTTTTTGTTTGATTCGTTGGTGTATGATATGCTATTCTAACTTTTTTTTGTTCATTTTTCTGTGGTTTTTTGTTTTAAGATCATGCCGTGACTCGGAGATGCTACCTGGTGTCTCCAGTGCGGACAGACATCCAGAATGGGAAGCGACATGCCGTACTGCATTTACTGTGTGGTTTGTTTCCCAGGACACAGATTCAGCCGGGACTGGAAGTGAAAGGAATTGTTTTTAAGCAGACATTCGTCATCAGCAGTGCAGTTCGGTTCCCGGCTCGGCGGAATCCGTGTGCGGGAAACTGCTCCTCTCTCCGTTTCCGTGATTTCGTTGCTTGATCGATGTAGCAGAATATTACAGCAAAGCGGACGCGGCTACCCTGTAGTACAGCGGCCCTCTCAAATTGAAGACTAACGTTTGTTCTAAACATGTTTTCCTTGTGAAAATGTTGGGAAAAAATGGCTTCGTGAAATGTTGCGATTCCTCTCCTGTTTGGGCGGCCCCCTGTTCACAGCCCAACCCTCAACCTCACTCTCTAGCCAATCAGGGAGCTGCGTCTCGACAGGTCCACGTTGCTGGCGCTCAGGCCTCTACATTCTGACAGGCCACTGTTTGCCTCCTGAAAACACAATATGAAGAGTCAGCTTTGAAACATACAAATGAAAATAATAAATACTGCGCATAACTCAGAATCTTCCATTAATTGCTAATATTTTAAATGCAATAATTTTGGAATTATTTTGGGCAAACAGAAATGAACGCACATATTATAATAACATAGAAGGTAATTAATCCTAGCGCAGCCATGCAGTTGAATCAGCACCTTCAGATGGATTTGATCTAGTATCCAACACTAAAGGTACGCATGTTGTTGGTGTGTGTAGGTTTCTGCACACCTGTGAGGACTCCTCTGCGCTCTTGTTGAGGAAGTTCAGAGAGCTCGCTCTTTTCATCCTTAAATACAAACACACTTTCAGTCAGAAGTCATACATAAACTCTACCAGCACAAACATATCATCTGTGATTCTTGAGCCCTAGTTTGAAGTCAGCAGGCCCTTTTTTGCGGCTCATTAGTTCTCCCTCACCCCGGGTTGCGTGGCTCCTGTGGGCCGCTCCCCTGCAGTTTCTTCACGAGCATCTCACTGCTTCGCCTCAGGGCGTCTCTGATCTTCCCAAAGGAACCGCTCCGACGCAGAGAGCCATTCCCGTCCTGCAGGAGGCAGCAAGAACTTCAGCCTGTTCCTGAACATCTCACTAGATAATCCTTAAACCCCCTTAAAAGCAGCACGATCCACACTGATATTAGTACCATAAAGTCACAAACTACAGTCTATTAAAGATTACTGAAGATGCTTTGACAGAAGTGTGTACTGATATACAGTTTAAACATTATTAGTTTCCATTGCCTGTAAGCTGCAAAACCACAGATCCGACCTTAAGACACGAAGTATGTCTTGACTGATCATGTACAACTGGTTGAAAACTGTGAGAAAATTGTGCAAATTTGATCTCATTAACAATAAAACGTCCATCTAGCACATACAGTCTGCAAACGCACAAAATGTAGATATACAAACCCCATTCCACTCAGCTTCATCTCCCTCACCATCCCCTCGCTGACCCCCAGGACCATTCAGACCGTCTCGGTTCTGCCGTCTGTCTCCACCAGGAACACCATCCTTCAGCAGTTCCACTACTTTACTTTGGTTAATTGCATCTATCCCCTATAAAGCCAGACAAAGCGAAATATATGTGTGTTTGTCTGTGAGTTATACAAGTATAACAATAACAATTAAAGCAATAATAATAATAATAACAATAACAGAAGTAATAGCAATATAACAATAATAATAATAATAATAATAATTCTAACAATAATAATAATAATTATTATTATTATTATAAGGTTGACTTGATTGGAAAAAGCACCCAATTAATCTTTAAAAACATTTTTTTTTTTATACTGCCACCAACATGAACATGCCAAAACAGCTTGCAGAACAGATGTTACCTGTTTGCGATTTTTTGTAGCACACTCTTCCAGCGTCTCGGCCGCCTCCAGTTTGCCCTGCCGGCGGTAAAGTGCCCCCAGGCTCTTCAGAGTGTTTGTGACTGTGGGACTGCACACAGCAGGAAGAGGATCCATCAACATATAGTCCCTCATTCACTACACAGTAAACATTTCACTCTATTTAGGCCTGACTCAGTCTGAAAATGTTCGCTAACTGCCATATAAATAACTGTGATTGGCAACTTGTTGTTTGTTGTATGCAACTATTCAAGTACAAACCTAAAGCACCTTCTTAGCTGTGGATACTCAGATCCCTGCTGACGTCAGAGACTTCAAGCTCAAATAATCAAACATTACTCATCAATTCCCTCTCAAGGCCAGAAGCTCATTTCAGTTGTTTTCGTAAGATCCCTGATGTACTTCAATGAACGTCCTGTTTTGAATGATCTACAAAGCTCTGCCTCAAAGTGCTGAAAATACGCACAGCTTACATTCTGTTAATGGCGATGAAAGCATGAAAGCTCAAGTGTAAAGTGACCATTCTGTCATCCATTAACACCCCACACCCCACAGTGAACAGCGTGGAACTCTTTCCCCGTGTTTAACCCGCCTGAACACAGCGCCCGGGGTGCAGCGTTTGGGGACGGTACCTTACTCAAAAGAACCTCAATGGTACTGCAGAGTTGAGATTCGAACCTTTGACTTTCTAGTCGCAGAAGGAACTATAATTACAATCTAACTTTGGCTAGTGAATGAGACAGTCATCTAAAAGTCCAGACAGGTCCTGGAATGCTTGGGACCGCACTCACCTGTCCACTTTGCAGGCTTTATACCAGCTGCCATATTCACCATAGGGCCCAGCGTCCTTTTTCTTACCCTGTAACGTCAACAAAAGCAGTCACAGTCCCTGTGTAGCCGGTCTATTGCGTGACATGTTGGTCTTGTGAGCAGAGGATTAGAAAATTCATTCAGCTTCACTGCATAAAGTAGGGGTCTTGCTCTAAGACCTACAGACCACAGCACTGCTTTCAGTTCTAAAACGCCAGATTCCTCTCGTGCAGTACTGTGGAATTAACTGGGGTTTTAATAGTGGAGTGTAAGTGGTATTGGGGTTCTTACTGGTACAAAGATACAAAGACTGAATAGGCAACACACATACCTTGCACTCTTCTCGCTCCTCCGCATGCATCCATATGGGCTTGTTGTCATCTATAAAAAGCAGAACAAGCAATACATTTCTGACGGTTCATTATAGTTTCAGTTTATTATAGACTGAAAGCCACTTTAATAGGTATAGCTGTTGTATCTTTGCAGTTTTGGTATCATTTCCAGCACTTTGGTGACACTGACATGGTATGACATGAAATTCTGTGTGTTTCTAAATACTTTGTCCATTTTCTGTCCACTTCGATAAATGTATCAGGTTGTTCCACCTTGTTAGATATAAAGCTATTCATTATAGCCCTTCATCAGAGGTCAGTTTCTGATGGACATTACTGGACAGACATTCGAAAGTGAGGTGAAAGTGTCATACGTGAACACACCACAGCACACAGTGTGAGCGGCACAAAATTGTTCTCTGTATTGAACTCATTCACCAAGTACTCAGCGCCCGGGGAGCAGAGTGTGGGGACGGTACCTTACTCAAGGGAACCTCAGTGGATTCAAAGCCATGACTTTCTGATGGCAGGACAAACGCCCTAACCTCTAGTTGCCCTAAAACTATCTTCTTATTTTATTTATTTATTGATCAATGATTACAACATTGTATCAAAGCGACTTCCAGGGCTGATAAAATGGACAAGGAGTTTAGAGATAAAGTAAGTTAACTTAATGAAGTGGCTCATGAGCGTCCAACACTGGAGCACACTACAGTTTAGGCTAGTTTACAGTAGCATCGTTTCATTCTAAACCTTTTATACACACAGGCTTCGCTCCTTTGTCTTACACAAGCACTGGCTCTTACCATAATCAGCTTGCGGGCAAGTAAGAACATGCAAGCTAACCATGTCAATTACATGTTCGACGTTTGCCGGGAGAAAGTGTTTGATTGGCTTAAAGGCTTGCAATGCGGCCAAAAGAATGTTTAAGCTTGTCCGTGCATTAAAGCGGGCCAGATTAGGCAAGAGCTACAATCCTCCTGAGAAACATTTCCCTCCAGACATTTCTTTCACAGGCACATTTCTGTTGTAGAAGATATTGGATATTGCTTACTGTTAACAGATCCAAACTGCTTCTCATGTGCACGGGTCAGGATTTCCTTATAAAGGGCCTCCGCGTCCTTAAACTTGCCCTGTTTCAGGTAGCATGTTGCCTGAGAGAAGCAAGGAAAAACATGAATGAGCTTCCTTTCTGACAATTTCTTAGATTTACAACAAATGGAAAATGTTTATGTGACAAAGAATACACACCATGGTACCACCAACGTGACTTTCCAAGCACACAATCAAATAAACGCTCCTAATCATTTACGGCATTTAGCAGACGCTTTTATCCAAAGCGACTTCCATTCCCTACCTACAGGGGACTACAGGGGGCAGTCTCTCCCCGGAGCAGCTTGGGGTTAAGGGTCTTGCTCAGGGACCCAGTGGGGGTAGGATTCAAGGTAGGATTCAAACCTATGACCTCTTGGTCTGGGGGCAAGTATCCTACCCACTGTACTCTACCTCCAATCCTAGAGTTCTCCTGTTCTGCTCATCATACCTGCTCTAACACTCATCTCAACTCGAGTGTCATTAGATACAGATTTATTAGACTTAGAGCGAAAGAGGGAAAACGGGGAAACTCCAGGACAAGGACTGGAAGACACTGGCTTTAGTGCTATTCAGACAGAATGTTTTCCATGGGGGCAAATTTGCACAGGATCATAAATAGCATTTCGATAATGGAAGTGGACACAATGTTGTCGCACAAAAAAATAACACAGCTGCTAACAAGGAAAACTTCAATCAATTATAATGAAGTGGTCACTCACCTAACAGTCTTACTTGACTATAATGTAAGTAAAATGACTGACATGGTGGATAATGACCGACCTAAAATCACTGGGAAATGCCAGCTGTTTTAAATCATACCACCCCTTCCTGTAAAACTAACAGCCCAAATAGCATTTTACCAAAAAAAAGGTTAATATGAAAAAGGTAAGGCCAATTTCCTGAGCTCATTAAAATATCTGCCTTCTTCTGAACTCCTTTAATCTGTGAGAGGGATTAGTGAGCTGCTCTCACCAGGTTGTTCTTGGTCTTGGCCACATTGGGGTCATCGGCCCCCAGCTTGCTCTCGTAGATCTCGAGGGCTCGGCGGTAGTAATACTCCACCTCGTCATACTTGCCCTGGTTCTGACAGAGCAGTGCCAAGTTATTCAGCTGCTTGGCCACGTCCGGGTGGTATTTCCCAAGAACCTGCAGATCACAGACGAGCACGAATGACCATTTCCTAACTCTTAGCTGTTGTATTGTTTGCTGTAAGCCTCCAAGTACCAACAGTTTGCACTCATGAACTATAAAAAGCCTTTTACTATCACATTGTACATTACTATTACATGAACTGAGATCTGCCACAGCCTGAAAAGATCAAAAGAATCTTCTGGAGCCACGCACCTTCTCCCTGATCTCCAGCGCCCTCTTGCACAGAGGTTCCGCCTCCTTGTATTTGCCCCGTTTGCCGTAGAGCACTGCCAGGTTGTTGAGGGTGGCAGCCACCGCAGGGTGGTCCTTCCCCAGGGTCTTCTCTCGGATAGCCAGAGCGTCGTTCAGCAAGTGAGCTGCTTCTTTGTACTTATTCTGGTCCCTGTAAAGCAAAGCAGAAAATGACAAAGTGGGTCCTGGTGCTCAAACCTATAAAATAAACTTTAAAATGAGCTATTTAAGCACTTCACGAAACATTAACATATCATTCAAACCGCTTTAAGTACACAGCTGACATGACGTTACGCACCGTGGTGTGTGTTACTGGAATAGATCAGGTTCATTCTTTCGTCCCCTATTAATGATCCATCACTTTTTGCTGATATCAGCTTGATACCAATACCTGGTATCATATTGTTGCCATCTTAACAGCAAAGCATAGCTGTAATTCTGCAGTTCTGCACTGCATAATGTGTGTGTGTTTATTATATATAATTCTCAATAAAACATTAGATTTAAGAAAACATGTGCTACAAGCCTAGCTAATAGACTGTGTGTGATAAGTCTATACTGGCATTTTGCACAAATTAGACCATCTGCAGATTATAACAGCCCCTCTAAAACCACTAGAAACAGACACAACACCAACATGATCATGTTTACCTACAGGCTCAGCAAAATTAAACTTCTCGGCCAAAACCGAAACAAACTTAAGGACGCTTTTGAAAAACGCAACCAAAAACTCAAGCAGCAACATTTAAAAAAAAAAGATTATTAATCTGTTTTCTGCATTTTCCTTGTTTTAGGGTGTAACAACATCACGATGCAAAGACAATTCTTTACGGAGGGTATGCATTCGATTAGGATGCAACATTGTAACAATGCCTAGAAAAATGCAAAACTCAAATGCAAATGATCCTTTCAAAACCCAAAGTTTGCTCGTTTCATGTGTTCATGTGCGTAATTCTCATTAAAAAACTGGAAAGGCAAATTCTGGTTATTTCTTTTTTAACCGTCTGAAACTTGTGCCCCTGTGCTGTACTGACCTGTAGACGAGGGCGAGGATGTTAAGCATGGTGGCCACATCGGGGTGATCATGGCCAGAGGTTTTTTCCAGATCTTCTAAAGCTTGCTTGCAGAGCGGCACGGCCACCTCATACCGGCCCTGAGAGGCGTACTGAATCACCAGGTTGTGCAAAGTTCTGAGCCGGGCCGGGATCTCATAGCCTCCCTGCTGCGCTGCTACTTCACCGCTGGGCTGGGCTGGACCAGGAGGGGTAAAAAGTGCTCAATATGATATGAATTATTAAAATAATGATGGTAATGTGAAGGTGTACGGCTGTCTGTGCTGTTTTAATAAAGTCCACTGTGGCTCATGGCTTTGGTCTTTAAGGGTCACTGAGGGGATTTGAATGTTTAAACTGTATTGAAACTGTTATTGTAGAATATGACTGTAATCACATCATTGCCAGGTCAGATATTTAGACCCCGATGACGACTGGCCCGTTTTTGATCACTTCTCATAAATAAGTCTGACTCTCTTACCTGGTCCCTGGTCATCATCGTTGGGGAACAGGTCGTCCAGGTTGTCCTTCTCTTTCTCTCCAGGCTTCTCCTCCGAGGGGGAGGCGTCGTCATCAAACTTGCGGATCTGGTTCATGAACTCCAGGTGCTTCTTCTCCTCCTCCAGCTGGGCCACGCTCTGCTCACTCTTCTGCAGCTTGTGCTGCGTGTTGGCCAGCTCATCTCGCAGCCACTGGTTTTCCTGGCACAGCCGTCGCACCTGCGCCCGCAGCTTCTGCTTCTCCGACTCCACGGCGCTCAGGTGACCCGACAGCGCGATGATCACCTGCACAGCACAGATCCATTAAACTCCACCGTTCCAGCTCAAACCACAAAAAAATATTCTCTCAGCGTTCAGAAAAATAAATGTTCTCAATGAAAAATTCAGTACGGATACACACAACACAGATAAGTCACCTGCTGCCTGTCATTAGTGTAGATGGTCAATGGATGTTGACAGCGATGTGTACATGCACATTTAAGTGTCAAGTGTAAAAATAAATAAATAAATTAATTAATTAATTTAAAAAACCCCAAACACGAATGAGGCACCTGCACTCTATTCTGAGCGCTCATTATAGTCATGTGCTTTCTTATACACATCAAGTAAAGAGGCAGATAACAGCGGCACAAATCCGATTTACAAAAGGTCACATTTGTGCTCCCACAAACTCAAATGTCACACATAAGGATTTCAAAAGCGTACTAAAAGTAACACTTGCAGATATAGACACAGCATTCTGAGACAGTTAAGGGTAAAGGGAGCATTACAGTGAATTACAGTCAGTAGTTACAGGGACAGACCCCCTGCAGACACTGAGGGTTAAGTGCCTTGATCAAGGACACAATAGTAGAAAGTGTGTGTGTGTCCGGGGGGGGGGGGGTTCTGGTCATCGGGTTCATAGACAAGTGCTTTACCCACGAGGCATCTGCCATCCACGGTTCCTACATGGTCGGTGCAATCCTAAAATCACTGTCCTTGAGGAATGTAACCTATTTTTGAGTGAAACAACCAATCAAGGCTCCCTAAGATTTTCTCTTGATTACAGGTGGGATCAGTGGGAGGGGGCTTGCCCACTGCAACACAGTCTTAAAGAAATGGGCATTTTGTTGAAAGATTATTGCAGGAAAGTGTGTTTGATATGATTTCTTATTCTGCTTTTCTGCACAACTGCGCCCACCCACTAGCTAGATCTTGACACCAGCAACATTGTGCCAAGTGCTTTATATGAAGCCAGTCGCCGGATATTCTTGAACTGCCTCTTACGCAACATGACTGGGCAGTGCAACACACTTGAGGGAGAACGCCGACTCAGGAATTCGGGAGAGAGAAGGACCTCTTACCAACCCAGAAAAAACGAAATCAATTTTGCTCTGCAGCACTTTAGACTGCTATTTAGACAGCTGCGCCACTCAGGAGCCCAGGAAAATTTTAATGTAATACTTAAAATAACATAAATCATGCTTAATGCAACGTTTGGTCTTGAGCAACTATTTTTCAAAGTCGGATAAGTCCATTTTAAAGCCACTCTACCACTAATCATGAACTCCCTTTTTAAAAACAGAGCGTTAATTAGAGTAGCAGTGTGGCAGCAATGAGGTTACCTGTGCTTCTCCCAGGCCCAGCTCGATGGCCTCCAAGCTCTTGCGAAGCAGGCCGGATTTCTCCTGGGCAGCAGGAGGCTGGGCACAGTCCAGCAGAGAGTTCAGGAGCTGAGCATGTTCCCCCCGCAGCGTCTCCAGGCCCTGCATCACCGCCTTCGTGTTCAACACAATCTCATCCTGAGTGAGCCGCTCCAGAGCCTCCTCCCGTGGGTACACCATGGTGGACATCGTCTGGGGAACGGGCGGAGCTCGATCACAAACAGCTGCTCTGGGCAAGAGGAGACAGAGGAGGAAAAAGATTTGTTTTTTGCATTTAAAGTGAATGGTCTAAAGAACAAGAAACAACTGCACAATTTTAAATACACCAAAGTCAGCAGTCAAGACAGGGTTATTCTACTGTGAAGTTAAAACACACTTTAATTAATTTATTAACCCTTATTGTCATATGAGAACACATCACAGCACAATGTGAACAGTGTGAAATTCTTTCTCTGCATTTTAACCCATTCACCACGTGAAGCAGTGGCCTGCCACAAACGAGGGGCGGTGTGTGGGGACGGCACTTTACTCATGGATACCTCAATGGTGAAACTAGCAGTTAGAATTCGAACCCCCAAACTGCTGATTGCAGGGCCAAAGCCCGACCCACTAGGCTATCCAGCTACCCCCAATGAGGGGTCAACTGAAAGATTCTGGCTCCAAACAAGCATCAAGCCATTTTATGATGATGATTTTGGCCAGTGTGTGTTGCAATATTGTGGCATAACTGTATTTATGCTGCTGCTACACTTGTGGCAAATTTGATAGCTCACTCATTGTGCCAGTTGCTGTTTCTTCAGAGAACACTGAAACTAGACACTTTATTTTCATTACAGATTTTAAAATGTCTGCTAAAAAGCATGTATTTATATTGACATAGAAAGTACTGTAAACACGCCAAGATGCATCATGTGCATTTAACCCACACAGATCAGCCAATCAGTCTGTCACCAAATCAGAATTGATTATACAACCTAAAGTAATGGAACTCTATTGATTTTAAAAAGACTTTGGGTGACACAGACTTTGTCATTTACAATTGTTTAGTAACTCCAGTGCATAACTAAAACACAAATAACAGTTTCTGCTTTAAAACCCACATGTTTTTTAGTACAAAGCTCAGGATCGGATCCCTGGTCCTCTGGGATGTCATTGCCATCAGTCATAATGAAATTCTGGTACTATATGTAGAAAGTGGGTGTGTCAGTCTTCGGTATAATCAAATTTAATGTAAAACGTCAGGAAGACAGATACCAGATTCGGCCTTTCACTCTGAAACATCATTACTGGCTGCCAGGAGGACTCCATTAGCAGCTGGTCTACATCACCATCTGTCCGCTCTGACCGATTACTGCCCTTGAGTGCTAACAGTTCTTCCCCGGACACCTGAAAAGGCCACTCAGCAGATCGGTGACCTCTTGGTCAGCACTGAGCGCCCCACACGGATGTGATGGAGCACAATATAGCCGGACCTTGAACGTCTGACCGGATTCATTTCACACCAAACTGGTAAAACACACCCTCGAATACTTTGCTGGCTTTTTGAAGTCAGGAGTGGTATCAGTCATAATGGCCTACTGTTGCAGAATCGGGTGTGCACATGTACGGTGCGCGTGTGAAGGTGTGTAGGTGTATGATGGTGTGTGTGAAGGTGTGTAGGTGTATGATGGTGTGTGTGAAGGTGTGTAGA
>JBBPDB010000011.1:2810488-2833487 GCA_037974465.1 Brachypetersius altus
TCTCTCTCTCTCCCTCTCTCTCTCTCTCTCTCTCTCTCTCTCTCTCTCTCTCTCTCTCTCTCTCTCTCTCTCTCTCTAGTTCTGGCAGTTTGGTGAATGGGTGGATGTGGTGATTGATGACAGGCTGCCGGTGAAGGACGGGAAGCTGCTGTTTGTTCACTCAGCGGAGGGCGGGGAGTTCTGGAGCGCTCTGGTGGAGAAGGCCTACGCCAAGTAAGAAAAGGGTCACGTAAAGAGCGACATGCACTGATGCAAAGTCTCAGCATGCAATAGCCTTGACAGTTTTTCAGACTTTTTACTGACTGAAGATTCCAAGTTCGCATGTAGCGAATGTGAAGTAATTGTTCCAAATGTGCTTAGTTTGAATCTCTCATCAAATTTTGGAAATTGAATCTGCAACACATTCCTGTGTGTTTTCAGGCTGAATGGCTCTTATGAGGCTCTCTCTGGTGGCAGTACATGTGAAGGCTTTGAGGATTTCACGGGTGGAGTGACGGAGTTGTACGAGCTGAGAAAAGCTCCATCTGATCTGTACACCATCATCCACAGGGCCGTGGAGAGAGGATCTCTGCTCGGCTGCTCTATAGACGTCAGTGTGTCACACCTGCGCACTTCACAGAACATGTTAATACAGAAGGCTGGCTTCTAGGGGACCTGGGTAGACTGAGTTCATTCATTCTGATTAATGATGGAGATGGAAAATAGCTGCGTTTGCTTAAAAGCACAAATGCTCTGTTGACTCTCCAATGTTAACATTTTGTTGCATCATAAAACGGCTTTAACAGAAACGATTAAACGATTAGCTTCTCTTTGTCTATCACTGCATAGTGTTCACTCTGCTCAGTTTACCTTTTACCCAAATCAGCCTGTTTGGCTTTCAAAGTGTATTGAAGTTTGAAATGGACTAAACTTAAATCTTGAGGCCTTCCAATGACTTCCGGCCCTGTTTTACAGTAAAACATCACAAGACAACTGTTTTATATCCTGTTTATGTCTAATCATGAGTAAACCATTTAAGTGAAACATCTCCTATTAGTAAACAAAGCTACATTAATCTGGAGTCAGAATGAAAAGTGTTTCAGTTCTGCAGTACATTTACATGTAGACTGACCACTAAACTAGATTACATTTATTACTGAAATATTTTCCTGCTGTTTCTGATTGGGGGGTGGGAATGGCTTTGGTTTTGTTCTTTTAAAAACGGTCCAACATTTCAGTTTTTAATTGTATTCCCAATTTTCATGAGCTTTTTAAATGTGTTATTTTTCTGTTCAACAGATCACAAGCAAGTTTGACATGGAAGCTGTGACCTTCAAGAAACTGGTTAAGGGCCATGCCTACTCTGTGACTGCAGTAGACGAGGTGAGCCAACAGTGTTCCGGTAAAAGAAGCTCTCTAGTATCACTGTGAACAGATTCAGTCGTATCTAAATATGTTCTATGAAGAAACAAAATGTCAAACCAAGAGGCATTTATTTTACATTGACCACTGCATGACTTCATTTTTTCTTTTAGCTGATGTGAGTCAGGTCTTTATTGTTTGAGCAGTTTCTTTGCATCTTATATACATATATACTAGTGATGGACCGCTAACATTGTTAACGGCGTGAGGTTCTTAGACGCCAAGATTATAAACGGTGTTAACGGCGTTAATAAAATTAATCTATGCCCACCTCTAATATATACACTTTTTAACTGCAAGAAATACATTCCCACCTAAAAAAAATTCCAGGGTGAAATTCTTCTGCATTCTCCATGTTGTGCCTAATTTGTTTTTCCTCTACAAATATCAAGCGTTTTATAAAGTAACTAAATCACTTTACAGTTTGCTGAGAGTAAAGTTTCCAAATACATTTTATAGTCAGTAATATAAAAACTAATAAATGGTGCAAAAGTGTCCATATATATCTTTATTTAGAATATTTGTGGTTTAAATGCTAAAAAATAAATCAGTAAGTAAAAAACAGATTGTTTAAACAACTTTGAAGTGGAGCTGGGGCAGATAAAGTAGCACAAAAATGTATTTCATAGCCCTCATTAATAATTGCGTGGTGTTCAAGTGCTTTCAGCTTTAAGTGTGCGCGTGCGTGTGCGTGTGCGTGTGTACACACTAGGTGGTGTTCAGGGGGACCCCTACCAAGCTAGTGCGGATCAGAAACCCCTGGGGAGAGGTGGAGTGGACTGGAGCCTGGAGTGACAAGTAAGAGCAGAAAATGTCTTCAGGCGGACGTGGAGGCAGAGTGTTAATGTTACTGCTGATCACTGCTGCTCTGTTCTCAGTTCTAGAGAGTGGGACAGCGTGGATTCATCCACCAGGAGCAGACTGCAGAACCGCAGCGAAGACGGAGAATTCTGGTGGGTGTGGGTGGGTGTGTGTGTGGGTGGGGGGGTGTGTGTGTGTGCTAGGGTTGTATTCCCATATAAATTTGTTAACAAACAATTCTGACCTGAGATACTTCTATTGTTTCTTTCTCTCTCTTTCTCTCGTTGTTTTGATGTATCTTTTCGTTCTCTCTTATTTCTATCATTTTTCTTTTTTCTGTATTTCATTTTATCATCTTAAATATCATATCCATCATTGATATTGTCTGTGCATTAATTTCGTGTTTCATTTTGAGTTCTTTGTTTCATTTTCGCTGTTTTCAATTATTTTTCTTTTTGTCTCCCCCTCTTTCTCTCTCTTTCGGTCTCTCTGTCTCTCTCAGGATGTCATTCAGGGATTTCCTGCAGGAGTTCAGTAGGTTGGAGATCTGTAATCTGACAGCCGATGCTCTGGAGGCGAGTCAGGTGAAGAAGTGGAGCACGTCTCTTTATCAGGGCGAGTGGAGGAGAGGCAGCACTGCTGGAGGCTGCAGGAACTATCCAGGTGTGTGTGTGTGTGTGTGTTTGTGCGTGTGGAATGAAATCTCATAACCGACAGTACGACTGTCTTCATTCTGTTAATAAAAGTTGAATGCTACTACACTATGAAATATCAACACTAAAATCAAGGTTTTAAAGAACGATGAACTAAATTCCAGAAATTACAGGCAGAAAACACACAAAACTTGTTGAAAACGTGTTGTTTTTCTGCTCTGAGCAGACTATTCTATATAATATGTTTCGGTAGAACTTAGTTACAATCATAATTCTGTTCTCGGTATGTTTTGCACATTTGTCAAACATAATAAACTCCCATAAACACCTGCTTTCTCTTGTTCTCCTCTCACAATCCTCAGCTACCTTCTGGATCAACCCTCAGTTCAAACTCAACCTGAAAAACCCAGACAGAGTCGGTAACAACGACTGCAGCTTTCTGGTGGCGCTGATGCAGAAAGACCGCAGGAAGAAACGCAAGGAGGGCCAAGACATGGAGACCATCGGCTTCGCCATCTACGAGGTCAGAGCTGGAGAATTCTGACTGATGCAGCTTTAGAGATCAAATGAAGAACTTTTATCTAACGTTCTGCTCTTTCTTCCTCCACAGGTTCCTTCACAGGTAACTGCTTATGTCTCGAGAAAAGACGGAAAGAAAAGCTGGTTAGAGACTCAGTATCACATTGTCACCTGACCTTTATTAGTCTGTAAATTTAATTTAAAATGTTGGTGGTTTAGAAATAATGTGGTTACAAGACCCAGCTGTCAATACCAAAAACAATTCTTTGGATTAGATATAAATTAGGTGGACAAAAGTATTTGGACAGCCTTCTTAATTATTGAACTCTGCTGTTTCAGGCACAATCTTTGCTAACAGTGTCGATTGTGAGCCAGGCTTTCTCCAACATTAGTGTCCGACCTCACACATGTTCTTTTGACGGAATGGTCAACATAGACACTATATTCCCACATAAGAGGAGGCTGTTGTAGGTGCAGTTTATTATGCCCATGGTTTTGGAAAAGCAAGCAGTCATCGGTGTGATTGTCCACATACTTTTGACCATATAGTGAAGATTCAGAACTGGGTTTAGTAGAAGTTCAAATGTAAAAAAAAAAAAACCTCAAAGCTTTTAGCGAATGTTCTGTATGTTCATTGCTTTATATTTTGTCTGTTTTTGCTCATGTGTCACACGTTCAGGTAATATGATAATAACCAGAGTAAAAAAGTATAGTTTAAATGAGCCTTTTAAATGATCCCCAACACACCGACTGACCACATGTGGAAAATGTTGAATCAATACATCACTTATAGAAACATTCTAGCATTGTGAAGTAGTTTAAAAGGTCTCGTCTCCAATGGAGACAAGAGGAAATGTAATTGATGCACACCCTTCTAGAAAGGATCCAAAATAATTTCTAAAATGATAAACACCATGAAGCCTTTTAAAATAATGTTCTATAGACGGATTATTAAAATCTGTTCAAATGAGGAACTGAAACCATTTTGTGTGGCAAATGTGCAAAAACGGAGGAAAGCCAAACCTTCTCTCGGAACTGTACACCGTGTGTCTGTGTGTGGCAGTACGAGGGTCAGTCAGGAGTACACCTGAAGCGAGATTTCTTCCTCACGCACGCGTCTAGCGCTCGATCAGAGCTGTTCATCAACCTGAGGGAGGTCAGCTCACGTTTCAGTCTGCCTTCTGGAGAGTACATCATCGTCCCCTCCACGTTCGAGCCGCAGAAAGAAGCGGACTTCGTGCTGCGCGTCTTCTCTGAGAAACCCGCCGACGCACAGTGAGTAAAGAATCCAAGATTGGAAATTTGGGTTTAAAAAGTCTTTTACAGCAATATGATCTTTCAACCAAGATATGCTTCATGTCCAAAGTTGTGTCCAAAGTGGTTCCTGACAGTGTACGACACTCTACTTTTGATAAAGGCGGACAAAAGTCTGTCACATAGCTATAAACGGCTATCATGCTGATCAATACTGAATTTTGTCTTTTTTAATATAAATATCCATAAGAGTATTAGACATTACCACACATGTGGTGTTTGCTCAAATCTAATTGGAGGAAATAAGATGCCATTCCTTAATAGCTGCATTAGACTTGCAGCTCCATTGAAAAATGAAAGAACCAACTTTAAGACACTAAACATCTCTTGGCTAATTAACTAGCTTGGGGTAGTCGGCCCCTTTTAGAAAACCGTGTATAATATAAATGATAGGTTTGTAAATGACAGGTTTTCATTTCAAATGGTTTATTTCCAAAAGATTTGAGAAAGAAAATGCAAATTAATAATCATTTCCATTAGTTACTGTTTATGAGTTATATAGGGCCCTGCCTTCCCCTCACGTCAGACAATGAGAGGATAAATTGCAGCTATCCTTCTGTTTGTGAAAAGAGACCCCTGTTGATGAAATGAAACCACAGTTCAATTTCCTGCCCCACTGTCGCCCACAACTGCAGCATCAGCCCACATGTGATGATGAGAATTTTGGTCTGCCTTCATGTTCATCACTGGATGAAAGTGAAATCAGACTTTCCTTCATCACTTATTTAAAAACCCCGCTCCAGTCAATGTTTTTGCTTTTCTCCTTTATTAACAAATCACTTCAGTAAAATTTAAAAACTTTATTTAGTAATTTTTTTCTAAAGGTCTTTTTTTATGCATGTCCAAAATGTGCATGGAAGAGGTGGATGAGAACTTGTGTTTTAAAAAATTAACATGTCTCAGAAAGTGGCTGAATAATGACAAAGTAATTTGCTTTCTGCTCTAGAGAGATGGATGACGATGTCACTGCTGATCTCCCCTCAGAGGTGAGTTGGAAAGTGCACAAACTTACAGTAAAAAATTAGGACTGTCAAATTATTATAACAAATCTGATTAAACACACTTTTGTGTCATTAATTCACATTGATTGCCCTCGTTTGCTCAAAATTGGTTTGAAGGATTGTTTTAAGAATTTTACACTGACGAAACACGAAACTCACAGATGATGCAAATAAAAGCTGGTTAAAAAGCTTGGATGCTAACTCTGTTCTCTCTCTCTCTCTCTTTCTCTCTCACTGCTCCTTCGTTCTCTCAGAATCGTCTGGATGAACACCAGATTGATCCTGGATTTAAGAGTCTCTTCAGGCAGCTGGCTGGAGCGGTAAGAACAAGCAGCTTTTTCTTCCTAAAGGTGCAGAGAGCAGGTACAGCACTCATGTAATGTCTGTCTGTGTGTTTGTAGGACATGGAGATTAGTGCTACAGAGCTCCAGACCATTCTAAACAGAATCATCAGCAAACGTAAGTGTTTACTCCAGTGACTTTGTCCTAGAACATGAGAGGGACACTCAGAATTCAGTTTATTTGCTCTTTTTAAATTAATCCTTTTTCTTTTTTAACAGACAAGGACCTGAAGACAGATGGCTTTGGTTCAGAGTCCTGCCGCAGTATGATAAACCTCATGGATGTATCCTTATTTTATCAATGAGATTTAGCACTGTAGTACTCTTTAATGTATAATACATGTAGGGCCAGTTCTGTAGACTCTATAACGCCTCCCTCTGTCACAATATCTTCACTATCATTTATCCACTGATCATCTCTATTACATACAACAATGAACTCGGTATAGAGAACAATTACAAACTACCATTTATGTTGCTCATCTATAGATGTTGTGCAGCAGCATTTTGTGTATATAGCATAGTGTATTTCTTACAGTGTTTCTCTGACATTTATTTTAGACTTTATAGTTATATTCTTGTCTGTGCGACTGAAACAGAGCAGTTTATTGATTCACTGACTCAGATCTGCTGTACCTGAATGTCTTTCTCTGTTGGTCCAGCTCAGTTCTGTCCACCCTGTTTCTGTCTGTCTGCCTGTGAGGACGTCTTCCTCTGGCGTCTGCACCCTTTTTTCTTTAACTGCCCTGTTCAGACCGACGGCAGCGGAAAACTGGGTCTCACTGAGTTCCATGTCCTGTGGGAGAAAATCAAACACTATCTGGCGAGATTGAGTTCTCTCTCTTCGTCAATATATCATTTATTCTCCTCTTATCTGTGTGCAGTTTATAAATGGGATCTTTATCTTTCAGGAAGTGTTCAGAAAGTTTGATCTGGACAAATCTGGCACCATGAGCTCGTATGAGATGCGCATGGCCCTCGAAGCAGCAGGTCAGTCTTTCCCTTTGACCATCCTTCCATTTATGCATCCTTTTTTCTTTCATATCCATCCATCCATTAATGCTTCCTTCTTTCATATCATCCATCCATTACATCCATCCATCCTTCCTTCCTTCCTTCTTTCCTTCCTTTATTTCATATACATTCATCCATTAATGCTTCCTTCTTTCATATCATCCATCCATCCATCCATTACATCCATCCATCCTTCCTTCCTTCTTTCTTTCATATCCATCCATCCATTAATGCTTCCTTCTTTCATATCATCCATCCATCCATTAGATCCATCCATCCATCCTTCCTTCCTTCCTTCCTTCTTTCTTTCATATACATTCATCCATCCTTCCTTTCTTCCTTTTTTCTTTCATATCATCCATCCATTAATGCTTCCTTCTTTCATATCATCCATCAATCCATTAGATCCATCCATCCATCCTTCCTTCCATCTTTCCTTCCTTTCTTTCATATACATTCATCCTTCCTTTCTTCCTTTTTTCTTTCATATCCATCCATCCATTAATGCTTCCTTCTTTCATATCATCCATCCATTAATACTTCCTTCTTTCATATCATCCATCCATCCATTAGATACATTCATCCATCCATCCATCCATCCATCCTTCCTTCCATCTTTCCTTCCTTTCTTTCATATACATTCATCCATCCTTCCTTTCTTCCTTTTTTCATATCATCCATCAATCCATTAGATCCATCCATCCATCCTTCCTTCCATCTTTCCTTCCTTTCTTTCATATCATCCATCCATCCATTAGATACATTCATCCATCCTTCCTTCCTTCCTTCTTTCATAAACATTCATCCATCCATCCTTCATTCATTCATTCATCCATCTTTCATATACATCAGTTAATCCATTCCTTCATCCATCTTTCATATCCATCCATTCATTCTTCATATTTCCATTTTTCATAACCATCCACCCATTCTTCTTTCATATCCATCCATCCATCCATTCCTCTATCCTTCCTTCCTTCTTTCATATAAATCAGTCTATACTTACCTCCCTCAGTCATACTACCCAAACTATTATTCCACTATTTAGTTTTCCATTCTATATTGGTTTATTCTGCTTTTTCTGTTAACATTGACCATTTCATACATGTCCAGTTTATTGTATCTGTCAGTGATTGTGTTTCCTTTCTGTTTCTCAGGCTTTAAGCTGACCAATCACTTATTCCAGCTGATCATCCTGCGCTTCACAGAAGAGGATCTAACTGTGGACTTCGACAACTTTGTCACCTGCCTTGTGCGTCTGGAGACCATGTTCAGTGAGTGGAACCTTTGACTCTGTTTTGGAGGACACATCATCACACTACTCTGTTGCTGGAATCTCTAGTAAAGGAGAAGAGTGGACATAACTTGTTTTAACATTCTGTTGGACCCTTTGCTCACTTTCCTCATTTTGTTTCTGCAGAGACGTTTAAGATGTTAGACACAGACGCTGATGGAGTCATATCCCTAAACTTCTTTCAGGTAGGATCATGACCTCTTAGTGTAGCAACAGTTTCCTTATTTTCTCATTAAGATTATTACTGTAGTGTTTTGGCTTAATACATGCAGGGTCTGTTTTATAGGACCTAAGCCTCAGCTTTAAAGAATCTACTGTGGCAGTTTACCATTTGTACTGTAATTTGGTCCAAGATTAGTCTCAGTCTATGTCTTGGAAACACGCCAGAGAATGAATATTAGACTGTTTGTTTATTTGTATATTTGTATATTTGTGTGGGTGTGTGTAGATCAGATCCACTGTACATGAACATGACTTTCTCTGTTGGTCATCCTGAATTACATTCATTCATTGTCAGAAACTTTTATCAAAAGCGATTTACTGTTTGAGGAAACTCTCCAGTTTCAGGAGAGTGTGAGAACCAGAGAGTTCTAAGTGCTAAAGTCATTATGTGCAAGAGGACAGATCAGGATCAGGAGAGGAGATACTCTCTGAATAGTTGATCCTTCAGGAGGTTTTTGCTTTTTTCTGTTTGTCTCTCTGTAAGAATGTCTGTTTTTCTGTGTATGGTAACCAAACAAATCCTACAAATGGATGAATGATGGATGATGGATGATGTAATCCTACAAGCTGATATAGATGTGGTAGAGAATGTCTTTGATATAATTGGGATTTTGAACAGAGCTAATCTTTGCTTTTCCTCTATCTTTTGCAGTGGATAACTTTCACCATGTTTGCATGATCTGATGGACGTGTGTACGTCTGCACTGAGAGCCTCGTGTCCCTCCTCCTGATCCAGAAGTGCCTTCTTCTTGCAGTTTATTTCTAATGGTGTTGGGATCAGTCAGGAATTGACTCATCTTGCTTTTTATCTGTTCTTTTTATTGGTTCATGGTTTTTAATTCCGTTGGTTCATAGACAACGAAAGCCAATCCGAGGGCAAAAGCCCAAACCCACATTCTGATGCTGTTTTAACACTTAAAATCCTCAGTCTTAGCTACTGTTCTTGACACGTGACAATGAAGTTTAATTTGTTTACAGTGTCTTTTATCAGGCGTGTGCCAAAGGACACTCTATCAGCCGTGCTTGTGCAGTGAGACGATGTATTTTAGCTTTATTTTAACGCCTGATATGAACCTGTTTACACTTTCTTTGCCAAATGGATCCAGTCCACTCTCAGTGTTCAACCAATCAAGTGCCACGGATATTATAAGACTTCCAATAGGTCCAGACTGAAAACGTCTACATGATCTGTGTTTCTGATGCAATCGATTGTTCATCATTTGTTTATTTTCATTGTATGTTAAATACAAATCACACTCAGAATCAGTGTCATGCTTACAAATGCTGGATAAGAAATGTACTCTCCGGTGCTTGGATGTTCTAGTATGGTATCAACAATGGCAAAATGAGTTTTAGCACTTTCTTTAATCAGGTTTCTTCTCTTAGTGGATTTTAAATAACCCTCACCTACAGTATGGTCTGGTATAGTAACAGCATGCTGAAAAAAACACAGGGCTGGAAGTTATATGCATGATGTCAACACGCTGCCTGTTCTGATGCTGCAAATCCCTGCATTTTCCAATTCTTGTACATTTCCCCAAGTCTCCATAACAACGTGTATTCTTGCCTTATGGGTGCAGTATAAAAATATGCAGATATGTAATCATTTCTGGTCGTTCAGGGCCCATGCCTGTGAGGTAGCCTGTTGTCTTACGACTTTATTTAATTACTCTGATCAAAAGGCACTTTCTGGATTTTTAAAAATACAATTATGTTGCATATGTGTTGTTTTCAATAAAGTTTTTAAATAATACGTTGTGTGTGTGTCAGTTTGTGATGAGGACTAGAAGGCTGGAAGTTAAAGGCGGGAGGAAAACACTACAGCTTCCATTCAAGCACCGCATGCTCAGACAGTGGCAGTCTATTAAGAGGAACCGACACTGTAAAGGGGAAACTTCTCTCGGTTTATGTTTGGGTTGAAGTTGTTTCACAATAAACTACAAGTTGCAGCAGGAAATTTAAAACGATTACAATCAAGTACAGCATGTTTTTTTTCTCTTTCAAGTGGTAAAGCATGGAAGGAAGCGTGTGTGAGAGAGGGGTGGGGGGTGTAGAGCTGCTGTGGAAATGTTTACTGGATGTTTATGGGTATGATATTCATGTATGTTTGTATAATTGGTGTATAATAAGTACATATGTATTTTTCTTGTATGTGTGTGGATGTAGGCAAAGCATTTCTATGTTTGTGTTTTTTTTTTTCTGCAATCAAATGAATTTATGAGGCAATCTTTTGAAATAAAAAGTGCAGTTTTCTTCGATTCAAATATAGCTCGTATTAGAAAAGTTAATTTGTCGAGTAGTTAATAATCCAGCGTAACTTTTGGCTCAACTCTGGCCTCAATGTTCAAAATCACGTCGCTGCAGTAGGACTTTTATTTTGTCGCTCCTGTGTTGATGGTCTGATGTGGCTTCACCTTCTCCTAGAGGAAGAACCTGTAAACAGAAGAAGATGGGGTCTGTGAGAATCAGTTCATCATGAACTCTTTATCACAGGAGATCTGTGGGTTCTCCAGAGCTCGGCTGAAGCAGCAGAGCACCAGAGTGACCACTGTGACTGGGAGGGTTCTGCTGGAGAAGATCAGTGGAGATGAGGTGGAGGTGTCTGAGGCTGGAGAGCTGGACTGTGGATTTGTGCAGGATCTGAGCTCAGACCTGCAAGTGGGGGTCATCACACCCTTCCTCCTGCTCTGTGAGATGTTTTGATTTGTTTATGATGTTTCCTGATCAGCCTCTGTATACTCTGGGTTAAGAGCTGAAATTAGCGTGGCATGTTCTTAAGCAGTCATTCATTTTTCTCCTCTGACTCTTTATTTATCAGCCTCACAAGATGCTGCAGGTGATATAGAGACGCTGAGAAAATTTAAGGTAAACCACTAAATCCGACCCTGCCGCTGCTTTTCCACTATATGGACAAAAGTATCGGGACACACCTCTTAATGATTTAATTCTGAATTTATGTCAATATTCTGCCAGAGACTTGCATGGTACTGTATATGCACAGCATTATAAAATAACACAAGCCATTTTGTGGACAGTATAGCTGTAAAGATTAAATAAATAACTACAAAACCCATATTCCTCACTCTTTTAGCAATTCAGCTTCTAATATTGGAAGAAGAAATGGTAAAATTATGTAAAGGATAGTATTTTAGTCAACATTGTCATTTTCACTGTATACAAAAAAAACGTCTAAAGTAGTAAAATTAGTACAAAAGGTATTTTTAACATCTAGAAATTGTGAAGATGTTGCATCAGCAGTGAAGTGAAAAACACTAACGTAATTTTGTTAAATGTGCAAATGATCAGAACAATATAAATGCAGTCCATCAATTTTATTCCATTCCACTTGTTCCATTCCAGGTGACTCATGTGCTGAATGTTGCCTATGGAGTGGAAAACGCCTTTCCTGAGGTCTTCACCTACAAGACTGTTACCATGCTGGATCTCCCAGAGACTCCACTCACCTCCTACTTCCCTGAGTGCTTCGAGTTCATAGATCAAGCCAGAGAGCAGGTGTGTGTGTGTGTGTGTGCATGTTATTATACTCATTAAGACCAGTGTGCTTGCAAGAGAATGGTATTTAAGGTGATTTTGTTGTATTTTTAGAGTCATGCCGAGGCTCTACAGATGGTTAGGACTTAAATGTTTGTATTTTAGAGAGATATTAGTGTTGGGTAAGGTAACACACTGCACTGGGGCAGCTGGTGGTGTAGCGGTTAGGGCGTTGCTCCTGCGACCAGAAGGTTGTGTGTTCGAATCCCAGGACTGCTAGTGGCACCTTTGAGGTTCCCACTCTGTGGTGTGCGTATCATTTTACATTTTATGACCATTTACACACATTCACTCATACATCCCCAACACACACTGATTTAATTCCACTTTCTGTTGTCTCCTGTTCAGGACGGTGTGGTGTTGGTGCACTGTAATGCCGGCGTGTCCCGTTCCGCCTCTGTCGCCATCGGTTACCTGATGGCACGACGGAAGATGTCATTTGATGAAGCCTTCGACACCGTTAAATCCGCCAGGAAGTCAATCCGGCCGAACCCTGGATTCCTTATCCAGCTCAAGGAGTATGTCCCCTGAGCCTCGTCAGATGATTGCATTTATGGAGATTTTTTGGCATATTTTTAAAAATAGGCCTGCATTATATTGAATTAACTTATTTATTGGCTTCTCGTTTATTGTTGCATATTAAAATCTGAGTGAAAAAATATAAACTTACGTTTTTGAGTGATTGCATGCGGGGGGATCTTTATCTAGGTGGACAAATTTATTGGGACACCTGTTTTTTTAGTGAAGGGCAATTTTAATGCTTCATCAAAGACATGCCTTGCTTCCAACTTCGTGGACCCAGTTTGGGGAAGAACCTTTTCTGTTCCAGCGCGACTATGCCCCAGTGCACAAAGCGAGCACATGGCAATATGGCTGGATGAGTTTAGTGTGGAAGAACTTGACTGTCCCAAACGGAGCCCTGACGTAAAACACCATCTGGCACCTTTGGGATGAACTGGAACGGAGATTGTGAGCCAGGCCCTCTATAGAATTCTCACAGAAACTCTTTCCAAGAAAGAGTGAGAGCTGTAAATGGGGACCACACTCGAATGCAGTGCCATTAAGATCCTTGTTGGGATAAGGTTAGGCGTCCCAATACTTTTGTCCATATAGTATATAGTGACTAGACTATGGACTTTTATTGTGAAGCTCAGTTCGTAGGGCTGGCCGTTGCTTTGGGAGACGACACAGTCTTAAAAATAAAGATAGTCTGCTCAGTTTTTGACTAAAACGCGTGTTTTACCCACAAAATAGTAATAATATTAGCTAGCAGAAGAATGTTGCCCTCTTCTTTAGTACAGAAACAACTGATTTCAATCATTGATTCGCTGGTTAGGGATATAGTTAAAGAAATTTGTGAACTCGAAGATGTTTCTGTTTTAAAACATCGAAATGAAGCAGAACCTCCAGAGCTGGACAGAAGTTTAGGAACAGATGCCGAAGTGGTGAGTATTTGGGCTACTGGACGCAACGTATCCTCACTTTTGTAAATAACCTACATGGACATAAGTATTGGGACGTCTGACCATTACACCAACAGAGACTTTAGTGACATTGCATTTAAAAAAGACTTTAATATGGAATTGGTTCCTTCCTTTGCAGCTATAATAGCTTCCAGTCTTCTTAGAAGGCTTTTTACAAGATTCTGGAGTTTCTGTGGGAATTTTTGCCCATTCATTCTGTAGAGCACTTTGGATGTCAGACACTGAGGTTGGACGAGAAGGTCTGGCTCACAATCTCCGTTCCAGTTCAACTCCCAAAGGTGCTGGATGGGGTTGAGATCAGGGCTTTGTGAGGACCAGTCGGGTTCTTCCACACTAAACTCCAGCCATGTCTTTGTGGAGCTTACTTTGTGCACTGGGACACAGTCATGCTGGAATAGAGAAGGTTCTTCCCCAAACTGTGTCCACAAAGTTGGAAGCATGGTCTGCTGAAGCAGTAAGATTGTCTTACTGGAAGTAAGGGGCCTAGTCTAAATCCTGAAAAATAGGTGTGTCCCAAGACTTTTGTCCATATAGAGTAGCAAACTAATCAAATTTGTCTTTATTTTGCAGGCGAGGGTCACAACAACTCTGGAGAAACTGACAAAACATACAGTCAAGCAAATCTGCAAACTGTTCTGTCCCCTGTCCTCTGGAGCCCAAACCCGAATTTCTCTGTCCTCCTTAAAAAGACAGAAGAGAAGAAAATGGCTCTCAGGGGAGACTCAGCTGGCAAAGAGGAGGAATCCAGTCAAGCCCAGAACAACAGTAGTTCAGAAGGCAGAAACAAATACAGCAAATGAGGGTAAGTTTCTTTAAAAAAAAAACAAAACAAGTCTGATGATGATGTCCTAGGTCCACCTAGGGCTGGACAATATGGTAAAAAGTATTGGGACACACCCATTTTTCAGGGCCATGATTTTTAAATGATTAATGGAAACGTCTCGTCACAGAGAGAGGACTGGGTGACTTTCCTTCTCAAGGAGAGAGTGTCAGTGGAGAAACAGATCTGCTCTGCTACTCAGAAGAAACACTGAACGGACCTGAGGAGCTTCTTCCTCAGACTGTGGAGGTAGACGTTACACACATGGGAGCAGTGACAGTAGTTATTGCAACTTTCCTACATTTTATAATGTCCTAAGCAGAGTTGGAAGTACGCTCTGGGTTTGTTTGGTCTGTTTTGATGAACGAACACTCACACAGAAAGTCTTCAATTCTAATGCAGTGCTTGATGTTGTAAAATGTATTTGAAGTTGGGGCTGTGGGGGGTGGTGTGTAGTCAAAATGTATTTTAAAGGAAATAAAAGAGTGAGACATTACTGATGTTTTAGCACAAACATTATTCGCCAACTATGACACCCATATTAAACACATTTAGATTATAAAGAAAAGAAAAGTTAATAAATTGGGCTCTTGGGTTCAGTGAACTACTTCAGTGTTTATGGTTTTTCAAGGAGCCCAGAGCTCTTTCAAGGCTGGCCACAGTTAAGGTTTTAAGGTTTTACTGATGCTGCTTATCAATTCTGATCAGTACTACTATTGATACTACCTTCCATAATGTGATGTGAAAATAGACATAACATGAAAAGAAGCGAGAAGGAGATTCCACAGTTATGTTATTACTTGTTTTGGAGAAATAAATTGTTTCCTGTATATAAAATGAGGGAGCAGCTGTCGCTACAAATTACGCTACTAATGACTCCCCCACTGATCCAAACAAGTCAGCTATTTGAAAATGGGGTGTATGTTAGAATGCATGAATGCACTGTTTGTCCAGGAGCTTGTCCGTATTTCTGCATTGAGCAGTCAGACATCTGTTCTAACTGGGTACCAGTTCTCCTTACCCATCCCTAAATGTTAAGGTCCCCCTTGTCTCCTCTGTAAATTTTTGTATTAAACTTAACATATTGTGCTGTGTGTATTAAAGGCAGACGCTGCTCAGCAGACACTGGACCATGAAGAGGAATGTTCTGCACAATGTCTGGAACAAAAAGGTCAGCATTCAATTCTCTTCAATTCAGTCTTCAATTTTCTATTTATTCGATTTATTTTACCAAACCGTTTAGATCATTTAATCTTTAAGTGGCCATTGCTTTTGGGGAATGGACAGTGAAACAGAGTTGTTTGATTTTGAAATGCTCCATTATAGTGACACTCGATTGTTCACAGTGGTGGAGAACAAAAGGGCTGAATGGAATCTGATGTGGTAGTTTTAGATTTTTTCTATGCACACAGTCTTAAAGACAGAATAGTATCCAGATTTACACCTGTTTTAGTATATGTCCTATATAAACTTGGTTCCCTGATCAGTTTCGGACAGCATGTAATCAAGACATCTGGTTTCTGTCACCACAGTTGTTAACACCATTTCATATTATTCAGCTCTGATTGACCTTTGTCTACACTTCAGCAACTGAATTATGCAGAATATTTGTAAATTGTTTCTTTAATATAAAGTCACCATTGTCTTATTTCAGTGCTCTAAGCTGTACTTTTTTCCCCATTTAGGTAAAAGTAGTGCTTTTTATAAGGCCCTGCTCTTGTGACCGTGGAGCACTGGTATAATACAGTGTAATTTGGAATATTATATCGAAAATATTTTTTCTGTATTTCTAGAAGAAGCACTGCTTGACCAAAGTGAATCTGCTGTGGAGGCTTTCAGTACAGAGGACAACGTCATTCTTCCAAACAGCTCTGACACACTGGAGATCAAGATCTCAGCAGCGCAGGCATTAGAGGTGAATGTTGGTGCGAAAGAGAACGCTGGTCCTCGCCAACAGGAAGCCCTCGTAAGAGCAGGAAAGACCTCAGGAAACACCCGTAGGGGAGCAACGGCACGAAAGCTGATGAAGTGCGAGGCCTGCGGGAAGACGTTCACGTACCTGAACAATCTGAAAAGACACCAGAAGACGTTCCACAGCGGGGACACTCTGCATGCCTGCCAGAACTGTGGAGAAGGTTTTAGCAGCAAGCAGCTCCTCCGCGTCCACCTCAGAGAGCACAAAGTCGAGAAGCCGCACGTGTGCACGCTGTGTGAGAAGGTCTTTCGCCTTCCCAATCACCTGAGGAAGCACATGACCACCCACTCTAATGAGAGACCGTTCACCTGCAGCACCTGTGGCAAGAGCTTTGCCTCGATAAGCACCCTCCGAGCTCACGAGAGGACTCACAGCGGCGAGAAGACCTTTATCTGCGCGATTTGCGGCATGAGCTTCCTCACCAAGTCCTACCTGGAATGCCACCAGCGAGTTCACACTGGAGAAAGGCCCTACACCTGTATGCACTGTGGCAAAACCTTCTCGCAAAAGAGCAACCTCCGAGTGCACGAGCGGCAGCACACGGGCGAGAAGCCTTTTCGCTGCGAAGAATGCGGCGAGAGCTTCATACACGCCAACACCTACAAATCCCATAAGCAGCTGCATACGGGCGTGAAAGCCTTCTACTGCGAGCACTGCGGGAAGGGCTTCCGCCGGGGAACGCACCTTAAAACGCATCTCCTGACACACAGCGGAGTTAAGCCCTTCAAATGCGACTTATGCCCGAAGACCTTCACCCTTAAAGGCTCATTGAAGGCCCACAGGCTCACTCACACAGGAGAGAAGAGCTTTGTGTGTAACATTTGTAACAAGAGCTTCACCCAGGCCAGTTCTCTGGGAAAGCACAAGAGAACACACACGGGAGAAAAGCCCTATCTCTGTTCCTTCTGCAATAAGTCCTTCTGCCAAAGCAGTCACCTTCATTACCATTATCGGGCTACTCATGCCAGGGCACCGGCTGGAGCCGCGGACGTGACCAAAAATGTCTAAAAAATGAAAAGTTGTTGCCATATGTGCTTTACGCTGCTTGAATTAAAGCCATTGACTTGATCTTGACTCATTTCTGCTGTAATAATTTCATGGATCGCACTGTGTACGTATGCTCCTTTTGTAATAATTTGATATGATATGGACACAACAATAAATGGAGACAGAGACGATGATAATAAATAAGTAACTTTAGTAATAATATTTAAAAAAGACATAAATGACAGGTAAGTGATCCACCACATGTACTGTACATCTTAGGACAATGACCTGTAAAGAACCCACAGTTTACAAAGATTGTAACGTTTAAATTAGGACATAGACATGAAAGCGTTAATATTAATAAGACATTTACATGGTTCTCTACTGTAAGTCTGGCATTTATGGAGCCTAAAGGAATGTACATGATCAATCTCTATAGGCCAGAGCTTTTATAGAGCATTCCAGATACAATTAAAACACAAAATAAAATGAAAGGCCACTCAAGAAATCCAGACTGAAACACTGCACATAGTTTGAAACATGCTGTGTTGGACTACCAGAGGACTTTCATGCACTACTTTAGGACCGTTCAAGTGCTCCACAGCACTGCAGCCTGCTGTTCACTGAGGTGCTGCTTTGATCTCGGCTCAAGTCAGCTGTATTGCTTTGTCCTTTTGACATGATTGTTCAGCTGACCTGAGTTCAGTTTAAGAGTAGTTATTGTTGTATTCAATGCGAGTGACCATGGTGGACACGAGCCTCTCCAGCTGCTCCGCCCTCTGTTTGCCTGTCTGGAGAACTTCTTCGTGATTGGCTTTCTCCTCGCTGTCGTAGTCCATCACGGCCTGATTAGTAATTAGAGAAAGGGCGAAGACCCGCATGCCACAGTGACGAGCCACAATCACCTCATGCACTGTGCTCATACCTGATACAGGGGGATGGAAAAAAGACTCGTCACAAAACTACATGTTCAACAATCTGGAGTAACCATTTACTAGTTAGCTGCTTATGCAGATGCACATGTACAAAATGATTCTAATGCTAATGAGTGGTGTACACAAATCCAGAACCTGAGTGAGAGATGCTCCTAAATCACTCAATAATTTTACTTGAGGGAAAACGTATAAAAGTATTTGCTTTTAAATACACTTAAGTATCAGCAGCCGAACGTGTTCCAGTGCCTTGGGTCTATTTCAGAAATGGGAACATTATTACTCCCAATCCAGAATCTTGGAATATCAAGTATTTGAATTGAAATATAATTTGCACGACTCACTTTTTCATTCTGAAAGCATCCCAGAGTTGTGAAATGCTCAACTGTGATTAGAAAGGTTGAAATGGGAGTTTGGTTTGATATTTGTGACCGTGCATCACTTGTACTAATGGAAACTCTGGGTTTTACTTCACAGCACCCTGCAGAATTGATTCTTGCATCGGTAGCTAGCCAATAAATAGGGATTTAAACTTCACACAACTACCAGGAGATCTAAACTCATCACAGACGTCGGGTCTAGAGCTACTATTGGCTGACTGTGTCTGCAACTGGGTTGTGGTGGCACAGTTTAAAAATGTGTACAATAACAGAAGTAGGCAAGATTCTCACCAACAGCGTCGGCGCCCAGTTTGTGAAGCATGCGGCACTCTGCGATGGTCTCGAATGAGGGTCCTCCGAGCACGCAGTAAACTCCCTCCCTGAGGAAATCCCCATAACCCAACTCAAGACCCACGTCCATCGCCAACTGCTGCAGCTCCCGGTCGTACGCGTCAGACATGCAGGGGAACCGCACCCCAAACCTGGAGAAGATTAATACTATAGTTATTACTGAACACCTGGCACATTAAAAAAGGAACAGTTTCTCAGGTAAGTGTCTGATGCCAAGTTTCAGAATACAGTGAGCCTTTCCTGACTAAACTACACATTCAAGCAGTGACTGTTGCAATTCAGAGAACTGTGTTAGAAGACAGCAATTGGGAACATTTACAAACTTCATCAGAATTCATCAGAGTCTAAACGTGAAGAAAAGCTGCATTTTAAGACATTTATCAGCTTTTAAATGAGCTCACTACACACACACACACACACACACACACACACACACCTTTCATCATTAGGTCCAGCCAGGGGGTTGTTGCCAGCAAATCCAGGCATATTTAGATGGTCTTTGATGATCATTATGTCTCCCACTTTGTAGTCCTGATTCAAGCCTCCTGCAGCGTTGGTCAGGATCACCGTCTCCACACCCATCAGCTTGAATATCCTCATGGGGAGGGTGATCTAGAGCAGGACCAGAGATCATTTATAAGTTATCTAATTTAGAAATCAGTCCTAACTGCTTCAGAAGCTCTACTGTAGATAACGAGCTGATTGCTTGATTTCCTAATATGTGCACAAAACAAAACAAAACACGTATGCATAGATTTTGTGCTCTATAGTAGAGTCACATGGCCTTAGACCAGGAATGCCTGAATCTGGTCCTGGAGGGCCGGTGTCCAGCACAGTGTGTTGGTTCACCTCCTCAAGTATACTCAATTAGCCTGACAGTTTACAGGCGAGTTGAACTAGGTGTGTTTAAGCAGGCAAATCAACAAACTGGTGGACACAGACCCTCCAGGACCGGAGCTGAGCACCCCTGCCTTAGATTAATGCAATAACAGAGGATTTAATAGAATCTGATAGACACACTGAGTAGCTGAGATCTGTAGGCTTAAGAATGTCAGTACTATGCAATGCTTGTACCTTTTGAATGGGATATCCCTCATAAAGATGGAACCGCCCCTGCATGCACACACATGGCCTCCCTTTCAACGTCCCAAACACCAGCCGTCCAGCATGACCATGCACTGTTACGGGAAAAAAATTCAATAAAATAAAGCAAAGTAAAGTGGCCTCTATAGTCATGCATGAACACGTGCATAGTCGTGGGTTTGATTCCCAAGACTGCTAAGCACCTCTGAGGTACATTCCCCACACACTCCACTCCCTGGGTGTTCCTGACTGCCTGCTGCTTCACTTGGTGAATGGGTTAAATGCAGAGGAAGAATTTTGTGCTCTTCACACTGTGTGAAATTATTTTTCTGCATTTAACCCATTCACCAAGTGAGGCAGTGGGCTGCCATCAACGGAGGGGGTGGGGCCACTAGCACTGGAATTCGAACCCACAACCTATCCGATCGCAGGGGCAACTCCCTAACCACTAGGCCACCAGCTGCCCCAAAAACTAGACAAAGGAAATAATCAGCTGTCAAAAAATAAATAAATGAAGGTTTGTGTTAACAAAGCAGGGCTTCTCAGTTTGCCAATTTAAACTGAAAGGTCTCTTCTCTTCAGCTTCTGTAACTTTAGCCAAACTGAAAACTGCTTCGTGAAATTCTTCACTGGGACATCGACAAACATCCCAGACAAACCTCCCAAACAGACACTAGTAATTGTGCCAAGTGTTCACACTGACCTGTGCTCTGGGGGAAGTTGGGGATGTCTCTGTAGTTGAAGGCCACCTGGTCCTTCAGCATGTCAGCAAGTCCTCCAAGGCCTGAGCCACAAACAATGCCCACCAGGGGGCGCACTGCAGTCTGAGCGAGCAGCCAGTCAGCTGTGGCCCTGCACTCCTCGTAGCTGTACCTACAGAGAGAGAAGGGAGAGGGTTTGGTAATTCACCAAGAGCTCACATGACAGAGTGTATAACTGATCCGACACACGCGTTTATAGTGTCATTTCAGAACTACACAGCATGCAGGCCTCTGTGTGTGAGGGAGTTTGTATACAATCAGACCTCCTTCAAACCATGCACTGATATTCCAGCAGTGATGAGAATACATACATGTTTCAAGTCACAACCAAAGAAGCCCAGAAAGGTCACACTGACACCTGATCTAAGCAGACCCAAGCAAACGCATAGATACACACATACAACCAAGCCCTCATGATTATTATTTAAAATATGCCCTTATATCACATAAGCAAATCTACAAAACTGTCCAAACCCAATCTGTAGGACAGTCTTACGTGCTGTAATCTCTATACCAACCTACACTATGTGTCCAAAGACACTTTATCATGCATAATTTTTTTCCTGAAATTAATAATAGATGTATAAGGACCCTTAATAGCTACTAACTACACGATTCTCCTCTGCCTTCTTTTAAATATCAGCACTTGATTTTCTATGTATATTTGTTTCTCTTATTCACTGTAAAGCACACTGAATGACCTTTTTGTGTATGATATATTGTGTATGATGAAGTGTAATTTTTTGAGAGGGCTTTGCATACAGTTTTGAGGATTTGATTGCATTCAGCAAAGCATAGGTGAGGACAGTTACTGAGGTCGGATTATACCGGCTCATTACATTCCTTTTCAACATTTTAGCAATACGAGTAAACATTCGTGTTTCAGGACAGTGTGAGAACCAAGGGAGAGTTGGAAGTGCTAACATCTTTATGTAAGAGTAATGCTAGAACATGAAAAGTTCACAAACGCCATCCCAAAAGGTGCCCCCTCCTTCCAGAGAACACACTTCCACTGCTATCTGCTATCTGGCTTTGGGCACGGTGACCTTAAACTCATGTCATCTGCTCCAGAGCGTCCCATCCTATTGGTGTTGCTTCTCTGTGGAGATTACATAAGCTGTGTGTGCACAATGAAAGGCTTGTGTCTGAAACTGGTAGCTGAATTCACCGATTAGGAGATATAGTAATGTTTCTGCACGCTCTGACCAACAGCACATCCCAGTCACATTCTGAAACCCGAGTCGGTCCAGCCCCATCACCTCTGCTTTCTCAGTTATTTAGGGCAAGAGGTTTTTCATGCTGACTGACCAAAATAAACTGCCAACAGCCTAATGAGGATACCTCAATGCGATACTCGTGTGTGGGACCGGTCTCTCATTATAGCATTCCTAAAATAATCCCTATGAATCAGATTAGAAGTCGTCATGTGTTACAGAACAGACCTGTGAATTTGCGAAGAGAAAAAGAAGAGGATAATTGTACTGGAAGCTGGACGCCACCCTGTTCCACACCCTGGTTTTAAAAGTTCATCTTATGATGACGAAGCATGTTTATGCAGATTTTCCATCATCATGAGGATATCTGGTCCTCCACGTCTCCTCTCTCTCTCTCTGTCCCACCCTTTCAGTTTCCATTCACCCTTTCTCTTGCTGTCTCCCTCTTTCCCTCTCTCTCTCGGCCCATCTCTTTTTCTCTCACCCTGTCTCTCTCCTTCCCCTTTCTCTCACCCTGTCTCCCTCCCTCTCATTCCTCTCTCTGCCCATCTCTTTTTCTCTCACCCTGTCTCTCCTTCCCCTTTCTCTCACCCTGTCTCCCTCCCTCTCATTTTCTCTCATCCTCTCTCTCTCCATCTTTTTCTCTCACCCTTTCTCTCTACCTCCCTTTTCTCTCACCCTGTCTCCCTCCCTCTCCTTTCTCTCACCCTGTCTCCCTCCCTCTTTCCCTCTCTCTCTCGGCCCATCTCTTTTTCTCTCACCCTGTCTCTCACCCTGTCTCCCTCCCTCTCATTTTCTCTCATCCTCTCTCTCCATCTTTTTCTCTCACCCTGTCTCTCTACCTCCCTTTTCTCTCACCCTGTCTCCCTCCCTTCCTTTTCTCTCCCCCCTTCTCCCCCC
>JBBPDB010000011.1:2835159-2847615 GCA_037974465.1 Brachypetersius altus
ATATGTTGGAGACACCCCCCACACACACACACACACACACACACACACACACACACACACACACACACACACACACACACACACACAGGCATTCATTAACACATATTCAATTCAGCATTGAATTGAATCAGACTGCATACTGTTTCATAATACACACAGAGCAAGTGGTGGTGGCCTAGTGGGTAGTATACTTGCCTCTTGACCAAAAGGTCATGGGTTTGAATCCTACCTTCAGCACACCACCACTAGGTTCCTGAGCAAGACCCCTAACGCCCAGTTGCTCCAGGGAGACTGTATCCTGTTAGGGAATGGAAGTTGCTTTGGATAAAAGTGTCTGCTACATGCTGTAAATATAAAAAAAAAGTTTCTCATAGACACTCAGTCTGTGTGGATCTGATCTGACATTCAGGGCTCTGTTTGGAATTTAAAACCTGTGAGAAGTGCCTGATTGCCATATCTGTATTCTGGATTTCTCAGGTTTAATGTGCCATTGTCCAATAGTAGAGTAAACAGTAAAAGCAGTGAAAGAAAGTATAAAAGTAAGTACCCTAAATGGAAAGTTCATTTAACTCCCAGTAGAGAACAATCATATATACACGTTTGCAGGCAGTTAGCTTACTTTTTTCATTTATTAGTTTATTAGTGTGCTTAAATAGTTTATTAGTGTGCTTAAATAGTCTAAGCATGATGATTTACTTTGATATGCTTAAGTGAAGCGGTTTAATAAAAACATCTCATTAATAAAGATGAATAGCTTTAAGGAAGAATATACAGTCACAACGTTTTAATTTCAGTATCAGTGCCTCTGATTTGATGTGTTTTATTTTATTATAAATTGAGGAAACATTCTAAAGGAAAGAATAGTTTAGTTCAAATACTGATTGATCCTGGGTTTACTTCTGCAGTTCTAGATGTTATTTAAAGTTACTAAGACTAAAAGTGTTCCTATTTCTAAAATAAATGCTTCAAATGCCAAGAACCCTTCAGTACCAGCGAAGCCTGTGCTGTTAACTTCATCTGGGTTTTTGTGAGTCTTTCTGTGAGAGCAAGCCGAGAGAGGAGAGGCTGTGTAAAGGTTTTGAGGAGGCTGAGTGGAGGTTGTGAGGAGGTTGATGGAGGGTTTTTTGTCGGGGTCGGCAGGAACGACAAGGGTGCTGGAATGCACAACTGCAGAATACTGATGAGTGTGTTTTGCTACTGATCCGTTTTCAGTCCATCTCTCCACATCCTCTCTCTCTCTCTCTCTCTCTCTCTCTCTCCCCCTCACACACACAGTGTCGTATTTTTCAATGGTGGCTTTTGTCCCTTTCATCTCCTCCACAAACAAAGGATTCTTGTGCATACAGGACAGAGAGTGAGGGATGGAGAGAGGGTCGAGGGAGGAGAGAAAGTGAGAGGAAAAGTAAGGAAAGAAAGATTTGAGGATGATAGCAACCTGTAAACCTAAGTTCAGAAACTCCTTCAGCAACTTGTGTTGTGTCACTTTCAAAACTAAAGTCATGATTTATTGTGAGTGTGTGTGTGTGTTTATGCATGTGTGTGTGCTGAAGTATGTACTGTACTGTGTACAGTGTGAGCGTGTGGGTGCATACTCGACGGAGTTCAGAGGTCAGCTGTGTGTACACTCAGTCCGTCACACGTGGCCCTCTGAAAGGCGGCCCCCTCCTCGCTCGCCCAGTGTTAGTATTCAGAGCACAGCGACACAGACAGATACCTATTCATATCCACAGTGTGAGGCCAGCACGGACAGAGAGAGAGAGAGAGAGAGAGAGAGGCAGAGAGAGAGAAAGAGAGAGAGAGACACAGAGAGACAGACAGAGAGAGAGAGAGAGAGAAAGAGGGAGAGAGACAGAGAGAGAGAAAGAGAGAGAGAAAGGCAGAGAGAGAGAGAGAAAGAGATAGAGAGAGAGAGAGAGAGAGAGAGAGAGAGAGAGAGAGAGAGACAGAGAGAGAGAGAGAGAGAGAGAAGGGGCTGGAAAAGAGACATAGCGTAAGAGTACTTTGAAAGAATATGAGAGTGTGAGAGAGAGAGAGAAAGAAAATGGGAAAGAGACTAGGACAGATGAGAAAGAGAGAGAATGCAAGGGTGCGTTATACATAATATCGCAGAGGACCATGAATAACAGAGGGAGAAAGAAGAGCTAAAGACAGGAAGAAAGAGAACGAAAGAGGAGGAGAGAGAGGAGTGCTGTGTTTAAGAGAGTGATATGAAATAGAGAAGAGAAAAATGAAAGAGAGAGAGTGAGAGAGAGAGTTGAAGAAAATTTATAATGGAAAAAGTCAGAAAATTAAGAAAATAAGGAAAATAAGGTAAAGAGAGACAGAAAGAGGAAAAAGAAAACGAGAGAAAGGGAGAAGTTGGAGAGACAGGAAAAAAATCATAATTCAAAAAGACAAACAATAAAGAAGATGAAGAAAATAAGGAAGATGAGAAAAGAGGGACAGAAACGAGAAAAGGGAGATGGGGAGGAATTTGAAAGAGAGAGAGAGAGACAGCGAGAGAAACAAAAGTGTGGCAGATCACTTTGGTCCTTTCTCTTTTGTTTTATTTATTTATTTTATTGAATCCGGAAACCAGGAGCTGAATGAATCAAAGAGAGAGAAAGAGGGAGAGAGAGAGATAGAGAGAGAGAGAGGGAGAGAGAGAGGCATGAAGGCTGGTACGGGCTGAGTGTAAAGCAGGGTGGTCATGAGACGAGTAATGGGGCATTTTGTGCGTCCCCTTTTCAGCTTCAAATCTACTGAAACATAAAAATTCCTTGTGGTTGAGACAGAGGGAGGAACATACAGGAGGTAGAATGTAAAAGTTTCTGGACCTGAGCATGAAGATTATTAATTCAACACAATATCATCAAAGCACAGCAACAATCACACAATCACTGCACTCAAATCACTCAAAAGCCCAAAACTAGCTTAATAGATAGATAGATAGATGTCCTAATGTCTTAATTATTATTATAAGTTATTATAATTATTATAAGTTATTATTAATGTCTTAATAATGTCAGATGTCAGATGCTGAATGCTAATTTTTGCTAAGTGGTCTTTGAACTGAATACTGTGATAATTGACTCTAACAATTATGTCACAATGGTAACATGACACTGTTACATAAGATTTGTCATGGCAACTCGTGACAGCTTTTGACATCACCATGACCTGTTTATGACATGGTTAAAAATGTTACGCAGTCGAGGTCTTACATTTTAATACCCTTCCCAACCCTCCCTACAACTTAATGTAAGTGAACTCAAGTCATTTTTGGGTATATGGTAATATATATGTTGTTTGTATATATTGTTTGTGCCTGCAGTGATCAATTGAGTAATAATGTGTGATCCGTTGCGTAGCGAGAAGTCTTCTTTTTTTAGTAAAAAACTGTTCAGACTTTCCATTTATAAATCTCTTGTTTAAGGCCAAACCCCATCTCTCCAGTTCTCTCGCTCTTTTCCTCTCTGTCTCTCTCTCTGTACTGAATTCTGTGTTCAGTCGCTGAATAAACCCCCTCTTGTCTGTGTTCCCCCCGTGGCCTGGCGAGGCCTGGGCAGCATGTGAGTGTACCCGAAGTGAAAAAAGGGAGCTGGAAAAGCGAGAGGCCAGCTGCCTCCCTCACCTCAATGAGGCCTGTTTCATGTGCCAAAGCAGCTGGGCCATCTGAATGGGCACTGCAGACAATGGCCCCCAGGGTCCCGGGGCCCCAGGGCCACCTCTGTACCCATCTCTGAATAGCAATGCCATCCACAAGCCTCAGGAGAGAAAAGATACTCTTACTGGTTCGAGATAACATCAGCGGTGCCCAGTCGAGACGCCCAGCTCTGACACAGCGAGATGCTATCTCATTAAGAGTCCTGCTAAACAGGGCTTAATGCACAGGCCTTTAGTGGCGAGGCAGTATGATTAAATGTCATATTGTAGGTCACTTCTTTTACTCGGTTAAAAGGCGCCAGTTTGTCTGAGATGCTATCATGTCACCCGTTGTGCCTGTGATGCTACTGAGGTGATGAGTTTCTCATAGACAGACAGACAGACGAAGCTCTGAGTACTGCAGTCTCGCTTCCTCTTTTTTCACATCTGTGACGAAGACCTTGTTGACCTTTTTAGCCAAATTCTCTCTGAATTGTTAAGACATCTGCTATAGCTTTTGGGTGATGATGTGGCCCAGTGAAAAAATGAATTAAATTGAGGGCTAACAGAGATTATAAAAAGATTTTAAGGAAAAAATACACTATATAGACAAAAGTATTGGGACACATCTGTTTTTCAGGATTTGGGCTAGGCTCTTACTTCCAGTGAAGGACAATCTTAATGCTTCATCAGGCGAAGACATTTTGGACACTGGCATGCTTCCAACTTTGTGGACCCAGATTGGGGAAGAGCCTTTTCTTTTCTAGCATGACTGTGTCCAAGTGCACAAAGCGAGCTCCATAAAGACATGACTGGGTGAGTTCAGTGTGGAAGAACTTGAATGGCCCACACAGAGCCCTGACCTCAACCCCATCCAGCACCTTTGGGATGAACTGGAATGGAGATTGCGATCCAGGACTTCTTGTCCAACATCAGTGCCTGATCCAACATCAAATTCTCTACAGTATAAATAGACACAAATTCCCACAGAAACTACGAATGGGGGAATCTGTTACAGTCACAAAGATTTCCATAGATTTTAAACTCCATATTAAAATCTATGGATTTGAATGCAATATCATTAAAGTCCCTGTTGGTTAGGCATCCCAATACCTTTGTCCATTTAGTGTACATTTTGCTGGCATAGACGTAGATATTTGAATCAGAGTCAGAAAATGTTATTGATCCTGGGGGAAATAACTTTTGTTACGACTACACAGATACACAGAAACACAAAGGCAAGAACAATATAAAACATAAACTCTAAAAACAGACTTACACTTGAATGCCTAACAGAGTTAGAGGGAATAATGACATTCCTTCTCCAGTTGTCAGGCTAGTTGAGGAAATGAAAAATATATTATAAGTGAAAGTCATGTGAATAAACTTATAGGTCTACTGGTATGCTGGTATGCTACAGCAGTCGATGGGCTATAAGTATAAGGCTGGATCAGTAAGATCACCTAATTGTACATTTGTGGGAATTCCCATTGAATAGGTTCTTTGTATACTTTATTGATCCCAAAAGAAATTGCTTGTGTCCTCTACTTTTAACCCATTCACCAAGTGAGGCAGTGGGCAGCCGACAGTGTGTGGGGATGGTACGTTGCTCAAGGGTGCCTCAGTGGTGCCCCTGGCAGTCCTGGGATTTGAACCCACATCCTTCCAGAGGCAACTCCTTAACCATTCGTCCACCAGCTGCTTTGTATGGCCTTAGCTTTTGTAATGTTTTCTGGGACTATTTTATATAAATTTCTAAAATCAACTTTTTTTATTTGACATGAAACTTGTTTGAATTTGTATTGTTTTGAAAATTGATTTATATTGTCTTTATTTATAGCTAAGTATTTATTTGCATAATTCTTTGTTTAGTTATTTACATTCTGTATTTTTGCACTTCTGACTTATTCTGTTTGCTTTGATATCAAGCAATTAGAAAACAGGAAAGCAATAGACATGCACAGTAACTTTCATTTACATCTAAATCATAAAGTCAGATCATAATAAATTATCTACAGTTTACAAGCACAAATATAGATGAATCTGTACTTTACTACATTTGCTTTATAACATTGTCACAGCCATGCAATAAACATATAATCACAGAATTTCTATGCTGACATGGGCTGTCAAGACAGATTACGTTAATTAACATATCAGTGTTGTGTTACCACTAAGCGAAATAAGGCAAGCTACAATGTCTGATGTTATGTTTCTTTCACACTCTAATTTAGAATCTTTATCTATCAAGACAAAGCATGATGACATTATTATGGTAGGGTTAGGTCAGTGTTATGTAGTATAACTTAGTGTAAGCATTACTGGGATTTTTAATATAAGCCACATGAAAGAAATACCTCTGAACCCTTAACGGGCTGTCCAATTTGTGGGTTTTATGCATCACTGTTAAACTCTATTCCCTTCCCTACAGCTATGACTTCGTCCACTCCCCCCTCCTCACGGAGCTCCTCCCCTCAGAAAGTGTGCCACTCCCAGACACAGACGGAAGTTCTGAAGCCACTGCTGGGTGGAGGAGGCGGTGCTGCGGCAGGGGGTCCTGCAGCACTCAGGAGGCGGCGCCGTGTGCTCTCGAAAGATGGGCGGAGCAATGTACGCATCGAGCATGTCAGTGGCCGTGGTGCTCTTTACCTGCGTGACCTCTGGACAACCTTTCTGGACATGCAGTGGCGCTACAAGCTCTTCCTGTTCTCGGCCACCTTCGCTGGCACCTGGTTTGTCTTTGGGCTGCTGTGGTACCTGGTGGCTCTGGTGCATGGAGACCTTCTTGGTAAGATGTTAACAGCTGACAGCTAATGATGGATTGACACATCTGTCAAATCTGTGTTTATAGACCATTTTATAGTAGATCATATAGTATCATTTAATAACCTCTAGGTATTCCTAAGAGGCTTCACACATTGAAACATCTAAATATGCATTTTGCCAAGCTAATCTTTTTTAATGGATGCAATTTAAGAAGACAAAGTATCAATCTACTTAATATGAAAAATGCTAATTTCTCCTGAATGATTTCTAATGGGATGATCTTTCCTGCACTGATTAACTGAAGCCTAACTGAAAACGACAACCATTTCAGACCAGCAACTGTAAAGTTAATATGAGTTTATGATATATTTATGAGATTCTATGTTCTTGGTGTTCCCCATCCTGGTAGAGTTTGACCCACCATCCAACCACACCCCCTGCGTGATGCAGGTCCAGACGCTGACAGGGGCCTTCCTCTTCTCGCTGGAGTCACAAACGACCATTGGCTACGGCTTCCGCTGCATCACAGAGGAATGTCCCATCGCCATCATCCTCCTCATTGTGCAGCTAGTCATCACCATGGTGATGGAGATCTTCATCACAGGGACCTTCCTTGCTAAGGTGAGGAGCCTAAGGTGTTGTGTTTTAATGTAAGATGTAAATGTAGTGTCTGTTCTGTTGTGCATGTACAATACTGGGCAACAGTCATAGGTGCATGCGAAAAGAATTACTAAATATTCCACAGAAAACATAAATGAATAAACGTTATAAAGTAAACAGTGATGTTATGTTCAGTATATCATTGTGTTCTTGTGGAAGTCCAGAATTACTTGTAGTTTCCTTGAGAAACCTGGTTTGACTCAATTAGTCCTTTATTAAATTAAATCAGGCGCTTCTGATGGAATTTCATAAATTCAGACAACGACTGGAGGAACCAAGGAGAAACCTGGAACCAAACCTGTGTTCTTCCCACCAACTCACACGATATCAACTACTTTTACAAAAATAAACAAATCTTGATACATTTTACTGCTTTCTTGCTTGTTTTCATTTATTCTAATGTTAACTTTGCTATACTTTTGCACAGCACAGTATGTATGTATGGTATGGAATGTAGTGCGTGTATTTACACTATCTATGTGATTCTATGTGTAGGTGTATTGATTATATAGTGTTTCATATATAGTGTCGGTTGTGATTTATGTGTAATATAGCAGCTGTGTTGTGTGTACAAGGTCTTGTCTGTAGAGTATTCATATGGTTATTCATAGGTTTTTTTTATATAATATCAATAATGCTCTGTGTATGGGTGGTCTTATAGTATTGTATGGTGATGTATCTACAGCAATTATAGTATAGTATCTGTCTTATATTTTGTATAGTGGGATTTAACATCTGTACTATGGGGTTGGTAGTGGTCTGATATGAATGGGATAATGGTGTATAGTGTCTATGCATCTGTATGTGTAGGTGTATTGTATAATTGTATCATATATTGTATAATTGTATAATGACGTATACTGTCTAATCATATGTAGGTGGCTCTGTGTGTATAGTATGATGGTAGATCATGTCTATACAGCTATATTGGTAGGTGGTCTTATATGTGTAGTATAATTGTGTAAAGTTTCTATGCATCTGTCCATCTTGTATGGACAGTATCGTAGTGTATAGCATTTAGGCATATTTGTGAAGCGCCTACACTGCTCATCTATATTGTATAGTGCTGTATAGTATCTGTACTGTTCTGTGTGTAGGTGGCCCGGCCGAAGAAACGTGGTGAGACAGTGAAGTTCAGTCAGCATGCTGTTGTAGCCAATCACGAAGGACGGCCGTGTCTCATGATTCGTGTAGCCAATATGCGCAAAAGTCTGCTTTTGGGCTGTCAGGTAAGTGATTGGCAGGAGACCCATGCTTGAACTTCCTCCTCCCTCTAATATAAGATGTGCATTTCTCATCTCCTGCACAGACTGTTCCTCAGTCCCCTTTCAGGCCTACCTCTGTTTATGAAACCCCCTTTAATCAAATGGGGTGATGGGTACAGTCGCAGAAAACAGATGAGAAATTCACAGGTTATATTGTGGTGGTATAAAGCAGAAGCTAACTACTAAACCTTCTGAAATTATACTCAGTGTGACTGTGTTTAATGTTGTGTTTTATATATTGTTTATTGCATGCTTTTGTTAGGCTTCATTGTTAGGTGGCAAGATGTATGTAGTAGGTATGTGTAAGAATTTATGTGGTAATTACACATGTCAGTATGTGTTTTATGCCCTAATTTAGGTTGTTCTACATTCTTTGCCCAGGTAACAGGTAAGCTGCTTCAGACGTCTCTGACTAAAGAGGGTGAGACGGTACGTCTGGACCAGAGGAACGTGGCCTTCCAGGTGGATACGTCCAGCGACAGTCCCTTCCTCATTCTCCCACTAACATTCTACCACATCATTGATGACAGCAGTCCTCTTCGTGCTTGGGCCGCTAAGGGTAGGCAGAGACCTAAACTGAGCACAAATTCTTGAAAACATTCTAGGAACAGTAAAATTTTTACAGTTCAAAACTGAAACATATTGAAACATTAAAGACATTTAGAACTCACAGTGTTCTGAACCTCATTTGTAACTGGAAAGCTTTACGTTATATGTTGTACAAACTCTGAGTACAAATGAATGGCTTAATATGAAGCAGAAAGTCACAAACTACAATAACTATCTGGATACTTATAGACATACTATTTACTTGTATAGTCTATATTAGAGCAGGGAAAATAACAAAATGGTTGGTACCTGTCTTACTGACCACACCATTTTATGCATATAGCTTTGTGCAAATAGTACGAAGCATTTTTAGAGTTTTTTTTTTCTTATACTATATTTTATATTGTTCTTGTCTGTGTGTCTCTGTGTGTTTGTGCACTCGTAGCATTTCCTCCGGGATCAATAAAGTTTTCCGATTCCAGGAAAGAAGGACTAGGAGATCTAAGAGATTTCTGTTGGAGAAAGTAGTTCAAAATAATGATACCCAAACGTTGATGCCAAAGTGTCTGATACAGATCTTCCAGTGGAGAGTGGTAGAACACTTGGGAACATAGAGAACAGGGCTGGACACAAGCCCCGCATGGCGCTGGCGGAGTTGCTTTGAGGACAGGGTTGTGAGATGAAGGAAATGTGAACTGCAGCATGGGTAGAGGGGTCAAAGACATGAGAGGTGCTTCGTTACAGTGTCAGCACTGAAGAACAGGGATAAGGTTGGAGGTGGATTTGGCCGTTTTGGCGTGTACTGGTACCTCCTTTCCACTGACATTTTATGCCTGTACCAGAGTCAAGCACAGCTGGCTCACCTTGCATTTCTTTTTAGTGTTTTTAACCAAGCCATTACATGAAAATATAAAATCTAAGAACAGAGCATTTGTATTAAGGCAAGGCATCTAATTTCTTCGTTGATTTATTTAGCACTGAAGATGGAAAGTGACAACTGAGATCAAGCTAGCTATACAACAACACTAATGAAATGTAATCCCCTTGTATTGGATCAAACGGTACAAACAGGTACGCGTTTATACTCAATTTGCTTCTCCATTAACAGCTGGACCATTGAAAACAAAATAAGTTCGCATATAATATGAAGGTACATTTTACAGTATGGTAGTACACATATCTTGTGTACATCAGCAGAGCTCAGGAAGTTACAGTTTAATCACCAATGCAATGTGTAATGAAAGGTGAAGTGGTAGTGGTAACATGATAATACTGAAGCTGTTTGGCCAGGACAGTCTGAGAAAGAGAGAGGCCCATTAGAGTGCTACTCAGCCTGAATCTACTAGAAGCAGTGGAGCATTTAAAAAGACCAGAAATTGGGCCAGCACTGTAATGTGCCAGAAGTACTGGGGACCAGGGCCTCATTTCAGGGCTTCTGGATGTGACCTACGAGTAGCAGAAAACCTAGCAGTGGCTGAATCTGCACTGGAGACTGTGCTACTGTTGCCAATTGCTACAGAACTGGGGCATAAACTTTCAGAACATTTCAGAAACATTATTAACAGAAAACATTTTTAAGGCAGCCAGAATAAAGATCAACTAGATTTGGCATACCATACTAAAACCATGATTTGTAGCATCAGCAGTGCATTATTAAGTATCAAATCATATAAATGTTTACTTGGGGCCAGTCCCCACCTGCTAGCTAGGTTTCCCCATCACACAGTTTCTACCTGGGAAGGTTTTTATTAGTATCTGAATCATCTGAGACACATGAAGCACCACCACATATTTTTGAACACACTTAATGTGCTTTGGAGAGACTAACACTAATTCTTTTTTTTATAGCTAACAGATACTTGTGCTAGCTAGCATCACGCTAGGAGTCTGATCCCACCTGATGGAGTGTGATCAATTATGCTCTCTTTGACTCCCAGCCATGAATGGCTGTGATGAAACACCTGATAATAAGGCCAGTTCTAATAGAGGGTTATGCTGACCTACAGCATTTAAATGCTTGTATTAAAATGGAATTCATGACTACGTAGCACGATGTGTTCCTAAGCTTTGGACTTTGGCCCTTGGGTTTGCCAAGCTTTTGTGCTCTCTAAGATGAGCTCATTCTTCCAAAACATCAATGGGAATTATCTGAGGGAAGAACATGAATGTGATCTCCAATGTGAGAAGAGTGATTTGGTTTAAAGGGTGAATTTTTCAGGGTAAAGGTCTTGTGTTGGCTCTCAGGCTCAGAAAGGAAGATTTGTTTGAGAGGCTTGTTGCGGGTTTGTTGTGTGAGGGGCAATGTTAACTTGATTTGGGGAGGTTAAATGGCAGAAGCTGGAATCACAGAGAGAACAGAGTTGGACATTCTTGATTCTTGTTTGCTGCTCTCACACAGTGGGGTTTGCAAGCGTATGTGTGTGCGTAATAATGTGGAAATGGGGGCTTAGTGTTTACGTGAGGATGGGGTATCTATAATGGACAGAGGATTGGCACTCTTATCTCCTCGCTCTCTTTCTCTCTTCCCTTTCTCTCTCTCTCTCTCTCTCTCTCTCTCTCTCTCTCTTCCCTATCTCTCTCTCTCTCTCTATCTGTCCCTGTCCTGTCTGTAACTCTTTCTTTCTCTCTGGTTGGAATGTGTGTATGAGTGTGTGCCAGAGTGTCTCATTAGGGGCACAAAGCAGCTCAGTCCGTGGTGCTGAAACGGAGGTGGTGGATCCGGTTACGGTAGCACGACTTCAGCCACAGACAAGGGACATTACAGCCCCTTTCCTCTCCACACACTACCCATGCACCATTTCATTTCAAGATTCAAGATTCTTTATTTGTCACATAGTGGAACATATAGTAGAATGAGCCCATGAAACATCTGTGAGACATAGAGACAATAAAAATAAAATTAAAGGCTAAAACAACGTAATAAAAAATGTGTGTGGTCTAGAGTGAAATATTTCCACGCATGTAATGTGTGTATGTCTTCTCTGTTGCATGTCTCTTGTCTTGTTGTGGCCTTGTGTTTAAATTTCCCTTGCGCCAATGCTACCACCCTTTTTATGATGGGACTATAATAAATGGTTATACTATGGAACATGTGTCAGCGTAAGCCAATCCGAGGCAGAGATTGCATTGGCGAGCGCACAGAGAGAGGAAAAAACACAACTGGTCGACTTCTCTCAGGGGGCACCAACTTGTGCCTCGGAAACACTTTTGTGTTAAAAAAAACACTTTTGTGTTTTTTTTAACACAAAAAGAGACCCTTATAGGGCGATAAAAAAAATATTGCCGTTAATCTATTCACAAAGTTGGGTTGGGAGCTGGGTATATACTACAAAGCTATGATGACATTCACCTTGATATTTAGCGAGGATGTATACCTAGCCGAAATGCACTGTAGGGGGTGAGAACGAGTCTTCGTACATGTGTGTATGCCTACTGTGAAACAGGGACGTCACTAGGACAGAAAGACAAGGGGGGCTTAGCCCCCAGGGCTGTAGGAAGGAATTAGTGTGTATAGCGGGCTGAAAACTTTTCACCAAACCTTTCCTTTCACTTAAGGAAACAAGTAAAGTTCAGCAGTGAACAGTTATGGACA